>JAWPHD010016161.1:0-51322 GCA_037043455.1 Cyrtodaria siliqua | reverse complement strand
GAGATAACTTAGATTTTTACGCGATCTGAAAGTACATATGATTATTATTCATAATAGTAATACGCATAGAATGTGTACAATATTATCTGGCTTGTTGTTATGATTGTTAATATGACTATTGTTATAATTATTGCAGCAAACCTGTATCAAGACACAACGTTAATCGCTTCTCAAGTGAGCCCAGAAGTTGCATGTACAAGCCATGACAAGCCAACAATGCGTTCCACCGTAAGTTTTTCATATGTATACGTACTTTCAACAGATATGCACAAGTCAGAAATGAAACGTGCACTCTATGGCACGCAGAATGATACTTGTTGACATTTCATTGCCAAGGGACGTAATACGTGTACGGGAAAATAGGAGAAACAGAGATAACTTAGATTTTTACGCGATCTGATATTACATATGATATTATTCATAATAGTAATACGTATAGAATATGTACAATATTATCTGGCTTGTTGTTATGATTGTTAATATGACTATTGTTATAATTATTGCAGCAAACCTGTATCAAGACACAACGTTAATCGCTTTGCAAGTGAGCCCAGAAGTTGCATGTACAAGCCATGACAAGCCAACAATGCGTTCCACCGTAAGTTTTTCATATGTATACGCACTTTCAACAGATATGCACACATCAGAAATGAAACGTGCACTCTATGAAACGCAGAATGATACTTGTTGACATTTCATTGCCAAGGGACGTAATACGTTGTACGGGAAAATAGGACAAACAGAGATAACTTAGATTTTTACGCGATCTGATAGTACATATGATTATTATTCATAATAGTAATACGTATAGAATATGTACAATATTATCTGGCTTGTTGTTATGATTGTTAATATGACTATTGTTATAATTATTGCAGCAAACCTGTATCGAGACACAACGTTAATCGCTTCTCAAGTGAGCCCAGAAGTTGCATGTACAAGCCATGACAAACCAACAATGCGTTCCACCGTAAGTTTTTCATATGTATACGCACTTTCAACAGATATGCACACATCAGAAATGAAACGTGCACTCTATGAAACGCAGAATGATACTTGTTGACATTTCATTGCCAAGGGACGTAATACGTGTAGCGGGAAAAATAGGACAAACAGAGATAACTTAGATTTTTACGCGATCTGATTAGTACATATGATTATTATTCATAATAGTAATACGTATAGAATATGTACAATATTATCTGGCTTGTTGTTATGATTGTTAATATGACTATTGTTATAATTATTGCAGCAAACCTGTATCAAAACACAACGTTAATCGCTTCTCAAGTGAGCCCAGAGTTGCATGTACAAGCCATGACAAGCCAACATTGCGTTCCACCGTAAGTTTTTCATATGTATACGTACTTTCAACAGATATGCACAAGTCAGAAATGAAACGGGCACTCTATGGCACGCAGATGATACTTGTTGACATTTCATTGCCAAGGGACGTAATACGTGTACGGGAAAATAGGACAAACAGAGATAACTTAGATTTTTACGCGATCTGATAGTACATATGATTATTATTCATAATAGTAATACGTAAAGAATATGTACAATATTATCTGGCTAGTTGTTATGATTGTTAATATGACTATTGTTATAATTATTGCAGCAAACCTGTATCAAGACACAACGTTAATCGCTTCTCAAGTGAGCCCAGAAGTTGCATGTACAAGCCATGACAAGCCAACAATGCGTTCCACCGTAAGTTTTTCATATGTATACGTACTTTCAACAGATATGCACAAGTCAGAAATGAAACGGGCACTCTATGGCACGCAGAATGATACTTGTTGACATTTCATTGCCAAGGGACGTAATACGTGTACGGGAAAATAGGAGCAACAGAGATAACTTAGATTTTTACGCGATCTGATAGTACATATGATTATTATTCATAAGAGTAATACGTATAGAATATGTACAATATTATCTGGCTTGTTGTTATGATTGTTAATATGACTATTGTTATAATTATTGCAGCAAACCTGTATCAAGACACAACGTTAATCGCTTCTCAAGTGAGCCCAAAGTTGCATGTACAAGCCATGACAAGCCAACATTGCGTTCCACCGTAAGTTTATCATATGTATACGTACTTTCAACAGATATGCACAAGTCAGAAATGAAACGGGCACTCTATGGCACGCAGAATGATACTTGTTGACATTTCATTGCCAAGGGACGTAATACGTGTACGGGAAAATAGGACAAACAGAGATAACTTAGATTTTTACACGATCTGATAGTACATATGATTATTATTCATAATAGTAATACGTATAGAATATGTACAATATTATCTGGCTTGTTGTTATGATTGTTAATATGACTATTGTTATAATTATTGCAGCAAACCTGTATCAAGACACAACGTTAATCGCTTCTCAAGTGAGCCCAGAAGTTGCATGTACAAGCCATGACAAGCCAACATTGCGTTCCACCGTAAGTTTATCATATGTATACGTACTTTCAACAGATATGCACAAGTCAGAAATGAAACGGGCACTCTATGGCACGCAGAATGATACTTGTTGACATTTCATTGCCAAGGGACGTAATACGTGTACGGGAAAATAGGACAAACAGAGATAACTTAGATTTTTACGCGATCTGATAGTACATATGATTATTATTCATAATAGTAATACGCATAGAATGTGTACAATATTATCTGGCTTGTTGTTATGATTGTTAATATGACTATTGTTATAATTATTGCAGCAAACCTGTATCAAGACACAACGTTAATCGCTTCTCAAGTGAGCCCAGAAGTTGCATGTACAAGCCATGACAAGCCAACAATGCGTTCCACCGTAAGTTTTTCATATGTATACGTACTTTCAACAGATATGCACAAGTCAGAAATGAAACGTGCACTCTATGGCACGCAGAATGATACTTGTTGACATTTCATTGCCAAGGGACGTAATACGTGTACGGGAAAATAGGAGAAACAGAGATAACTTAGATTTTTACGCGATCTGATAGTACATATGATTATTATTCATAATAGTAATACGTATAGAATATGTACAATATTATCTGGCTTGTTGTTATGATTGTTAATATGACTATTGTTATAATTATTGCAGCAAACCTGTATCAAGACACAACGTTAATCGCTTTGCAAGTGAGCCCAGAAGTTGCATGTACAAGCCATGACAAGCCAACAATGCGTTCCACCGTAAGTTTTTCATATGTATACGCACTTTCAACAGATATGCACACATCAGAAATGAAACGTGCACTCTATGAAACGCAGAATGATACTTGTTGACATTTCATTGCCAAGGGACGTAATACGTGTACGGGAAAATAGGACAAACAGAGATAACTTAGATTTTTACGCGATCTGATAGTACATATGATTATTATTCATAATAGTAATACGTATAGAATATGTACAATATTATCTGGCTTGTTGTTATGATTGTTAATATGACTATTGTTATAATTATTGCAGCAAACCTGTATCAAGACACAACGTTAATCGCTTCTCAAGTGAGCCCAGAAGTTGCATGTACAAGCCATGACAAACCAACAATGCGTTCCACCGTAAGTTTTTCATATGTATACGCACTTTCAACAGATATGCACACATCAGAAATGAAACGTGCACTCTATGAAACGCAGAATGATACTTGTTGACATTTCATTGCCAAGGGACGTAATACGTGTACGGGAAAATAGGACAAACAGAGATAACTTAGATTTTTACGCGATCTGATAGTACATATGATTATTATTCATAATAGTAATACGTATAGAATATGTACAATATTATCTGGCTTGTTGTTATGATTGTTAATATGACTATTGTTATAATTATTGCAGCAAACCTGTATCAAAACACAACGTTAATCGCTTCTCAAGTGAGCCCAGAAGTTGCATGTACAAGCCATGACAAGCCAACATTGCGTTCCACCGTAAGTTTTTCATATGTATACGTACTTTCAACAGATATGCACAAGTCAGAAATGAAACGGGCACTCTATGGCACGCAGAATGATACTTGTTGACATTTCATTGCCAAGGGACGTAATACGTGTACGGGAAAATAGGACAAACAGAGATAACTTAGATTTTTACGCGATCTGATAGTACATATGATTATTATTCATAATAGTAATACGTAAAGAATATGTACAATATTATCTGGCTAGTTGTTATGATTGTTAATATGACTATTGTTATAATTATTGCAGCAAACCTGTATCAAGACACAACGTTAATCGCTTCTCAAGTGAGCCCAGAAGTTGCATGTACAAGCCATGACAAGCCAACAATGCGTTCCACCGTAAGTTTTTCATATGTATACGTACTTTCAACAGATATGCACAAGTCAGAAATGAAACGGGCACTCTATGGCACGCAGAATGATACTTGTTGACATTTCATTGCCAAGGGACGTAATACGTGTACGGGAAAATAGGAGCAACAGAGATAACTTAGATTTTTACGCGATCTGATAGTACATATGATTATTATTCATAAGAGTAATACGTATAGAATATGTACAATATTATCTGGCTTGTTGTTATGATTGTTAATATGACTATTGTTATAATTATTGCAGCAAACCTGTATCAAGACACAACGTTAATCGCTTCTCAAGTGAGCCCAGAAGTTGCATGTACAAGCCATGACAAGCCAACAATGCGTTCCACCGTAAGTTTTTCATATGTATACGTACTTTCAACAGATATGCACAAGTCAGAAATGAAACGTGCACTCTATGGCACGCAGAATGATACTTGTTGACATTTCATTGCCAAGGGACGTAATACGTGTACGGGAAAATAGGACAAACAGAGATAACTTAGATTTTTACGCGATCTGATAGTACATATGATTATTATTCATAATAGTAATACGTATAGAATATGTACAATATTATCTGGCTTGTTGTTATGATTGTTAATATGACTATTGTTATAATTATTGCAGCAAACCTGTATCAAGACACAACGTTAATCGCTTTTCAAGTGAGCCCAGAAGTTGCATGTACAAGCCATGACAAGCGAACAATGCGTTCCACCGTAAGTTTTTCATATGTATACGCACTTTCAACAGATATGCACACATCAGAAATGAAACGTGCACTCTATGGCACGCAGAATGATACTTGTTGACATTTCATTGCCAAGGGACGTAATACGTGTACGGGAAAATAGGACAAACAGAGATAACTTGGATTTTTACGCGATCTGAAAGTACATATGATTATTATTCATAAGAGTAATACGTATAGAATATGTACAATATTATCTGGCTTGTTGTTATGATTGTTAATATGACTATTGTTATAATTATTGCAGCAAACCTGTATCAAGACACAACGTTAATCGCTTCTCAAGTGAGCCCAGAAGTTGCATGTACAAGCCATGACAAGCCAACAATGCGTTCCACCGTAAGTTTTTCATATGTATACGTACTTTCAACAGATATGCACAAGTCAGAAATGAAACGTGCACTCTATGGCACGCAGAATGATACTTGTTGACATTTCATTGCCAAGGGACGTAATACGTGTACGGGAAAATAGGAGAAACAGAGATAACTTAGATTTTTACGCGATCTGATAGTACATATGATTATTATTCATAATAGTAATACGTATAGAATATGTACAATATTATCTGGCTTGTTGTTATGATTGTTAATATGACTATTGTTATAATTATTGCAGCAAACCTGTATCAAGACACAACGTTAATCGCTTCTCAAGTGAGCCCAGAAGTTGCATGTACAAGCCATGACAAGCCAACAATGCGTTCCACCGTAAGTTTTTCATATGTATACGTACTTTCAACAGATATGCACAAGTCAGAAATGAAACGTGCACTCTATGGCACGCAGAATGATACTTGTTGACATTTCATTGCCAAGGGACGTAATACGTGTACGGGAAAATAGGAGAAACAGAGATAACTTAGATTTTTACGCGATCTGATAGTACATATGATTATTATTCATAATAGTAATACGTATAGAATATGTACAATATTATCTGGCTTGTTGTTATGATTGTTAATATGACTATTGTTATAATTATTGCAGCAAACCTGTATCAAGACACAACGTTAATCGCTTTGCAAGTGAGCCCAGAAGTTGCATGTACAAGCCATGACAAGCCAACAATGCGTTCCACCGTAAGTTTTTCATATGTATACGCACTTTCAACAGATATGCACACATCAGAAATGAAACGTGCACTCTATGAAACGCAGAATGATACTTGTTGACATTTCATTGCCAAGGGACGTAATACGTGTACGGGAAAATAGGACAAACAGAGATAACTTAGATTTTTACGCGATCTGATAGTACATATGATTATTATTCATAATAGTAATACGTATAGAATATGTACAATATTATCTGGCTTGTTGTTATGATTGTTAATATGACTATTGTTATAATTATTGCAGCAAACCTGTATCGAGACACAACGTTAATCGCTTCTCAAGTGAGCCCAGAAGTTGCATGTACAAGCCATGACAAACCAACAATGCGTTCCACCGTAAGTTTTTCATATGTATACGCACTTTCAACAGATATGCACACATCAGAAATGAAACGTGCACTCTATGAAACGCAGAATGATACTTGTTGACATTTCATTGCCAAGGGACGTAATACGTGTACGGGAAAATAGGACAAACAGAGATAACTTAGATTTTTACGCGATCTGATAGTACATATGATTATTATTCATAATAGTAATACGTATAGAATATGTACAATATTATCTGGCTTGTTGTTATGATTGTTAATATGACTATTGTTATAATTATTGCAGCAAACCTGTATCAAAACACAACGTTAATCGCTTCTCAAGTGAGCCCAGAAGTTGCATGTACAAGCCATGACAAGCCAACATTGCGTTCCACCGTAAGTTTTTCATATGTATACGTACTTTCAACAGATATGCACAAGTCAGAAATGAAACGGGCACTCTATGGCACGCAGAATGATACTTGTTGACATTTCATTGCCAAGGGACGTAATACGTGTACGGGAAAATAGGACAAACAGAGATAACTTAGATTTTTACGCGATCTGATAGTACATATGATTATTATTCATAATAGTAATACGTAAAGAATATGTACAATATTATCTGGCTAGTTGTTATGATTGTTAATATGACTATTGTTATAATTATTGCAGCAAACCTGTATCAAGACACAACGTTAATCGCTTCTCAAGTGAGCCCAGAAGTTGCATGTACAAGCCATGACAAGCCAACAATGCGTTCCACCGTAAGTTTTTCATATGTATACGTACTTTCAACAGATATGCACAAGTCAGAAATGAAACGGGCACTCTATGGCACGCAGAATGATACTTGTTGACATTTCATTGCCAAGGGACGTAATACGTGTACGGGAAAATAGGAGCAACAGAGATAACTTAGATTTTTACGCGATCTGATAGTACATATGATTATTATTCATAAGAGTAATACGTATAGAATATGTACAATATTATCTGGCTTGTTGTTATGATTGTTAATATGACTATTGTTATAATTATTGCAGCAAACCTGTATCAAGACACAACGTTAATCGCTTCTCAAGTGAGCCCAGAAGTTGCATGTACAAGCCATGACAAGCCAACATTGCGTTCCACCGTAAGTTTATCATATGTATACGTACTTTCAACAGATATGCACAAGTCAGAAATGAAACGGGCACTCTATGGCACGCAGAATGATACTTGTTGACATTTCATTGCCAAGGGACGTAATACGTGTACGGGAAAATAGGACAAACAGAGATAACTTAGATTTTTACACGATCTGATAGTACATATGATTATTATTCATAATAGTAATACGTATAGAATATGTACAATATTATCTGGCTTGTTGTTATGATTGTTAATATGACTATTGTTATAATTATTGCAGCAAACCTGTATCAAGACACAACGTTAATCGCTTCTCAAGTGAGCCCAGAAGTTGCATGTACAAGCCATGACAAGCCAACATTGCGTTCCACCGTAAGTTTATCATATGTATACGTACTTTCAACAGATATGCACAAGTCAGAAATGAAACGGGCACTCTATGGCACGCAGAATGATACTTGTTGACATTTCATTGCCAAGGGACGTAATACGTGTACGGGAAAATAGGACAAACAGAGATAACTTAGATTTTTACGCGATCTGATAGTACATATGATTATTATTCATAATAGTAATACGCATAGAATGTGTACAATATTATCTGGCTTGTTGTTATGATTGTTAATATGACTATTGTTATAATTATTGCAGCAAACCTGTATCAAGACACAACGTTAATCGCTTCTCAAGTGAGCCCAGAAGTTGCATGTACAAGCCATGACAAGCCAACAATGCGTTCCACCGTAAGTTTTTCATATGTATACGTACTTTCAACAGATATGCACAAGTCAGAAATGAAACGTGCACTCTATGGCACGCAGAATGATACTTGTTGACATTTCATTGCCAAGGGACGTAATACGTGTACGGGAAAATAGGAGAAACAGAGATAACTTAGATTTTTACGCGATCTGATAGTACATATGATTATTATTCATAATAGTAATACGTATAGAATATGTACAATATTATCTGGCTTGTTGTTATGATTGTTAATATGACTATTGTTATAATTATTGCAGCAAACCTGTATCAAGACACAACGTTAATCGCTTTGCAAGTGAGCCCAGAAGTTGCATGTACAAGCCATGACAAGCCAACAATGCGTTCCACCGTAAGTTTTTCATATGTATACGCACTTTCAACAGATATGCACACATCAGAAATGAAACGTGCACTCTATGAAACGCAGAATGATACTTGTTGACATTTCATTGCCAAGGGACGTAATACGTGTACGGGAAAATAGGACAAACAGAGATAACTTAGATTTTTACGCGATCTGATAGTACATATGATTATTATTCATAATAGTAATACGTATAGAATATGTACAATATTATCTGGCTTGTTGTTATGATTGTTAATATGACTATTGTTATAATTATTGCAGCAAACCTGTATCAAGACACAACGTTAATCGCTTCTCAAGTGAGCCCAGAAGTTGCATGTACAAGCCATGACAAACCAACAATGCGTTCCACCGTAAGTTTTTCATATGTATACGCACTTTCAACAGATATGCACACATCAGAAATGAAACGTGCACTCTATGAAACGCAGAATGATACTTGTTGACATTTCATTGCCAAGGGACGTAATACGTGTACGGGAAAATAGGACAAACAGAGATAACTTAGATTTTTACGCGATCTGATAGTACATATGATTATTATTCATAATAGTAATACGTATAGAATATGTACAATATTATCTGGCTTGTTGTTATGATTGTTAATATGACTATTGTTATAATTATTGCAGCAAACCTGTATCAAAACACAACGTTAATCGCTTCTCAAGTGAGCCCAGAAGTTGCATGTACAAGCCATGACAAGCCAACATTGCGTTCCACCGTAAGTTTTTCATATGTATACGTACTTTCAACAGATATGCACAAGTCAGAAATGAAACGGGCACTCTATGGCACGCAGAATGATACTTGTTGACATTTCATTGCCAAGGGACGTAATACGTGTACGGGAAAATAGGACAAACAGAGATAACTTAGATTTTTACGCGATCTGATAGTACATATGATTATTATTCATAATAGTAATACGTAAAGAATATGTACAATATTATCTGGCTAGTTGTTATGATTGTTAATATGACTATTGTTATAATTATTGCAGCAAACCTGTATCAAGACACAACGTTAATCGCTTCTCAAGTGAGCCCAGAAGTTGCATGTACAAGCCATGACAAGCCAACAATGCGTTCCACCGTAAGTTTTTCATATGTATACGTACTTTCAACAGATATGCACAAGTCAGAAATGAAACGGGCACTCTATGGCACGCAGAATGATACTTGTTGACATTTCATTGCCAAGGGACGTAATACGTGTACGGGAAAATAGGAGCAACAGAGATAACTTAGATTTTTACGCGATCTGATAGTACATATGATTATTATTCATAAGAGTAATACGTATAGAATATGTACAATATTATCTGGCTTGTTGTTATGATTGTTAATATGACTATTGTTATAATTATTGCAGCAAACCTGTATCAAGACACAACGTTAATCGCTTCTCAAGTGAGCCCAGAAGTTGCATGTACAAGCCATGACAAGCCAACAATGCGTTCCACCGTAAGTTTTTCATATGTATACGTACTTTCAACAGATATGCACAAGTCAGAAATGAAACGTGCACTCTATGGCACGCAGAATGATACTTGTTGACATTTCATTGCCAAGGGACGTAATACGTGTACGGGAAAATAGGACAAACAGAGATAACTTAGATTTTTACGCGATCTGATAGTACATATGATTATTATTCATAATAGTAATACGTATAGAATATGTACAATATTATCTGGCTTGTTGTTATGATTGTTAATATGACTATTGTTATAATTATTGCAGCAAACCTGTATCAAGACACAACGTTAATCGCTTTTCAAGTGAGCCCAGAAGTTGCATGTACAAGCCATGACAAGCGAACAATGCGTTCCACCGTAAGTTTTTCATATGTATACGCACTTTCAACAGATATGCACACATCAGAAATGAAACGTGCACTCTATGGCACGCAGAATGATACTTGTTGACATTTCATTGCCAAGGGACGTAATACGTGTACGGGAAAATAGGACAAACAGAGATAACTTGGATTTTTACGCGATCTGAAAGTACATATGATTATTATTCATAAGAGTAATACGTATAGAATATGTACAATATTATCTGGCTTGTTGTTATGATTGTTAATATGACTATTGTTATAATTATTGCAGCAAACCTGTATCAAGACACAACGTTAATCGCTTCTCAAGTGAGCCCAGAAGTTGCATGTACAAGCCATGACAAGCCAACAATGCGTTCCACCGTAAGTTTTTCATATGTATACGTACTTTCAACAGATATGCACAAGTCAGAAATGAAACGTGCACTCTATGGCACGCAGAATGATACTTGTTGACATTTCATTGCCAAGGGACGTAATACGTGTACGGGAAAATAGGAGAAACAGAGATAACTTAGATTTTTACGCGATCTGATAGTACATATGATTATTATTCATAATAGTAATACGTATAGAATATGTACAATATTATCTGGCTTGTTGTTATGATTGTTAATATGACTATTGTTATAATTATTGCAGCAAACCTGTATCAAGACACAACGTTAATCGCTTTTCAAGTGAGCCCAGAAGTTGCATGTACAAGCCATGACAAGCCAACAATGCGTTCCACCGTAAGTTTTTCATATGTATACGCACTTTCAACAGATATGCACACATCAGAAATGAAACGTGCACTCTATGGCACGCAGAATGATACTTGTTGACATTGCATTGCCAAGGGACGTAATACGAGTACGGGAAAATAGGACAAACAGAGATAACTTAGATTTTTACGCGATCTGATAGTACATATGATTATTATTCATAATAGTAATACGCATAGAATGTGTACAATATTATCTGGCATGTTGTTATGATTGTTAATATGACTATTGTTATAATTATTGCAGCAAACCTGTATCAAGACACAACGTTAATCGCTTTTCAAGTGAGCCCAGAAGTTGCATGTACAAGCCATGACAAGCCAACAATGCGTTCCATCGTAAGTTTTTCATATGTATACGAACTTTCAACAGATATGCACACATCAGAAATGAAACGTGCACTCTATGGCACGCAGAATGATACTTGTTGACATATCATTGCCAAGGGACGTAATACGTGTACGGGAAAATAGGACAAACAGAGATAACTTAGATTTTTACGCGATCTGATAGTACATATGATTATTATTCATAATAGTAATACGTAAAGAATATGTACAATATTATCTGGCTTGTTGTTATGATTGTTAATATGACTATTGTTATAATTATTGCAGCAAACCTGTATCAAGACACAACGTTAATCGCTTCTCAAGTGAGCCCAGAAGTTGCATGTACAAGCCATGACAAGCCAACAATGCGTTCCACCGTAAGTTTTTCATATGTATACGTACTTTCAACAGATATGCACAAGTCAGAAATGAAACGGGCACTCTATGGCACGCAGAATGATACTTGTTGACATTTCATTGCCAAGGGACGTAATACGTGTACGGGAAAACAGGACAAACAGAGATAACTTAGATTTTTACGCGATCTGATAGTACATATGATTATTATTTATAATAGTAATACGTATAGAATATGTACAATATTATCTGGCTTGTTGTTATGATTGTTAATATGACTATTGTTATAATTATTGCAGCAAACCTGTATCAAGACACAACGTTAATCGCTTCTCAAGTGAGCCCAGAAGTTGCATGTACAAGCCATGACAAGCCAACATTGCGTTCCACCGTAAGTTTATCATATGTATACGTACTTTCAACAGATATGCACAAGTCAGAAATGAAACGGGCACTCTATGGCACGCAGAATGATACTTGTTGACATTTCATTGCCAAGGGACGTAATACGTGTACGGGAAAATAGGACAAACAGAGATAACTTAGATTTTTACACGATCTGATAGTACATATGATTATTATTCATAATAGTAATACGTATAGAATATGTACAATATTATCTGGCTTGTTGTTATGATTGTTAATATGACTATTGTTATAATTATTGCAGCAAACCTGTATCAAGACACAACGTTAATCGCTTCTCAAGTGAGCCCAGAAGTTGCATGTACAAGCCATGACAAGCCAACAATGCGTTCCACCGTAAGTTTTTCATATGTATACGTACTTTCAACAGATATGCACAAGTCAGAAATGAAACGTGCACTCTATGGCACGCAGAATGATACTTGTTGACATTTCATTGCCAAGGGACGTAATACGTGTACGGGAAAATAGGAGAAACAGAGATAACTTAGATTTTTACGCGATCTGATAGTACATATGATTATATTCATAATAGTAATACGTCATAGAATATGTACAATATTATCTGGCTTGTTGTTATGATTGTTAATATGACTATTGTTATAATTATTGCAGCAAACCTGTATCAAGACACAACGTTAATCGCTTTTCAAGTGAGCCCAGAAGTTGCATGTACAAGCCATGACAAGCCAACAATGCGTTCCAACGTAAGTTTTTCATATGTATACGCACTTTCAACAGATATGCACACATCAGAAATGAAACGTGCACTCTATGAAACGCAGAATGATACTTGTTGACATTTCATTGCCAAGGGACGTAATACGTGTACGGGAAAATAGGACAAACAGAGATAACTTAGATTTTTACGCGATCTGATAGTACATATGATTATTATTCATAATAGTAATACGTATAGAATATGTACAATATTATCTGGCTTGTTGTTATGATTGTTAATATGACTATTGTTATAATTATTGCAGCAAACCTGTATCAAAACACAACGTTAATCGCTTCTCAAGTGAGCCCAGAAGTGCATGTACAAGCCATGACAAGCCAACATTGCGTTCCACCGTAAGTTTTTCATATGTATACGTACTTTCAACAGATATGCACAAGTCAGAAATGAAACGGGCACTCTATGGCACGCAGAATGATACTTGTTGAGATTTCATTGCCAAGGGACGTAATACGTGTACGGGAAAATAGGACAAACAGAGATAACTTAGATTTTTACGCGATCTGATAGTACATATGATTATTATTCATAATAGTAATACGTAAAGAATATGTACAATATTATCTGGCTAGTTGTTATGATTGTTAATATGACTATTGTTATAATTATTGCAGCAAACCTGTATCAAGACACAACGTTAATCGCTTCTCAAGTGAGCCCAGAAGTTGCATGTACAAGCCATGACAAAGCCAACAATGCGTTCCACCGTAAGTTTTTCATATGTATACGTACTTTCAACAGATATGCACAAGTCAGAAATGAAACGGGCACTCTATGGCACGCAGAATGATACTTGTTGACATTTCATTGCCAAGGGACGTAATACGTGTACGGGAAAATAGGAGAAACAGAGATAACTAGATTTTTACGCGATCTGATAGTACATATGATTATTATTCATAAGAGTAATACGTATGAATATGTACAATATTATCTGGCTTGTTGTTATGATTGTTAATATGACTATTGTTATAATTATTGCAGCAAACCTGTATCAAGACACAACGTTAATCGCTTCTCAAAGTGAGCCCAGAAGTTGCATGTACAAGCCATGACAAGCCAACAATGCGTTCCACCGTAAGTTTTTCATATGTATACGTACTTTCAACAGATATGCACAAGTCAGAAATGAAACGTGCACTCTATGGCACGCAGAATGATACTTGTTGACATTTCATTGCCAAGGGACGTAATACGTGTACGGGAAAATAGGACAAACAGAGATAACTTAGATTTTTACGCGATCTGATAGTACATATGATTATTATTCATAATAGTAATACGTATAGAATATGTACAATATTATCTGGCTTGTTGTTATGATTGTTAATATGACTATTGTTATAATTATTGCAGCAAACCTGTATCAAGACACAACGTTAATCGCTTTTCAAGTGAGCCCAGAAGTTGCATGTACAAGCCATGACAAGCGAACAATGCGTTCCACCGTAAGTTTTTCATATGTATACGCACTTTCAACAGATATGCACACATCAGAAATGAAACGTGCACTCTATGGCACGCAGAATGATACTTGTTGACATTTCATTGCCAAGGGACGTAATACGTGTACGGGAAAATAGGACAAACAGAGATAACTTGGATTTTTACGCGATCTGAAAGTACATATGATTATTATTCATAAGAGTAATACGTATAGAATATGTACAATATTATCTGGCTTGTTGTTATGATTGTTAATATGACTATTGTTATAATTATTGCAGCAAACCTGTATCAAGACACAACGTTAATCGCTTCTCAAGTGAGCCCAGAAGTTGCATGTACAAGCCATGACAAGCCAACAATGCGTTCCACCGTAAGTTTTTCATATGTATACGTACTTTCAACAGATATGCACAAGTCAGAAATGAAACGTGCACTCTATGGCACGCAGAATGATACTTGTTGACATTTCATTGCCAAGGGACGTAATACGTGTACGGGAAAATAGGAGAAACAGAGATAACTTAGATTTTTACGCGATCTGATAGTACATATGATTATTATTCATAATAGTAATACGTATAGAATATGTACAATATTATCTGGCTTGTTGTTATGATTGTTAATATGACTATTGTTATAATTATTGCAGCAAACCTGTATCAAGACACAACGTTAATCGCTTTTCAAGTGAGCCCAGAAGTTGCATGTACAAGCCATGACAAGCCAACAATGCGTTCCACCGTAAGTTTTTCATATGTATACGCACTTTCAACAGATATGCACACATCAGAAATGAAACGTGCACTCTATGGCACGCAGAATGATACTTGTTGACATTGCATTGCCAAGGGACGTAATACGAGTACGGGAAAATAGGACAAACAGAGATAACTTAGATTTTTACGCGATCTGATAGTACATATGATTATTATTCATAATAGTAATACGCATAGAATGTGTACAATATTATCTGGCATGTTGTTATGATTGTTAATATGACTATTGTTATAATTATTGCAGCAAACCTGTATCAAGACACAACGTTAATCGCTTTTCAAGTGAGCCCAGAAGTTGCATGTACAAGCCATGACAAGCCAACAATGCGTTCCATCGTAAGTTTTTCATATGTATACGAACTTTCAACAGATATGCACACATCAGAAATGAAACGTGCACTCTATGGCACGCAGAATGATACTTGTTGACATATCATTGCCAAGGGACGTAATACGTGTACGGGAAAATAGGACAAACAGAGATAACTTAGATTTTTACGCGATCTGATAGTACATATGATTATTATTCATAATAGTAATACGTAAAGAATATGTACAATATTATCTGGCTTGTTGTTATGATTGTTAATATGACTATTGTTATAATTATTGCAGCAAACCTGTATCAAGACACAACGTTAATCGCTTCTCAAGTGAGCCCAGAAGTTGCATGTACAAGCCATGACAAGCCAACAATGCGTTCCACCGTAAGTTTTTCATATGTATACGTACTTTCAACAGATATGCACAAGTCAGAAATGAAACGGGCACTCTATGGCACGCAGAATGATACTTGTTGACATTTCATTGCCAAGGGACGTAATACGTGTACGGGAAAACAGGACAAACAGAGATAACTTAGATTTTTACGCGATCTGATAGTACATATCGATACTATTCATAATAGTAATACGTATAGAAAATGTACAATATTATCTGGCTTGTTGTTATGATTGTTAATATGACTATTGTTATAATTATTGCAGCAAACCTGTATCAAGACACAACGTTAATCGCTTTTCAAGTGAGCCCAGAAGTTGCATGTACAAGCCATGACAAGCCAACAATGCGTTCCACCGTCAGTTTTTCATATGTATACGCACTTTCAACAGATATGCACACATCAGAAATGAAACGTGCACTCTATGGCACGCAGAATGATACTTGTTGACATTTCATTGACAAGGGACGTAATACGTGTACGGGAAAATAGGACAAACAGAGATAACTTAGATTTTTACGCGATCTGATAGTACATATGATTATTATTCATAATAGTAATATGTAAAGAATATGTACAATATTATCTGGCTTGTTGTTATGATTGTTAATATGACTATTGTAATAATTATTTCAGCAAACCTGTATCAAGACACAACGTTAATCGCTTCTCAAGTGAGCCCAGAAGTTGCATGTACAAGCCATGACAAGCCAACAATGCGTTCCACCGTAAGTTTTTCATATGTATAGGTACTTTCAACAGATATGCACAAGTCAGAAATGAAACGGGCACTCTATGGCACGCAGAATGATACTTGTTGACATTTCATTGCCAAGGGACGTAATACGTGTACGGGAAAAAAGGACAAACAGAGATAACTTAGATTTTTACGCGATCTGATAGTACATATGATTATTATTCATAATAGTAATACGTATAGAATATGTACAATATTATCTGGCTTGTTGTTATGATTGTTAATATGACTATTGTTATAATTATTGCAGCAAACCTGTATCAAGACACAACGTTAATCGCTTCTCAAGTGAGCCCAGAAGTTGCATGTACAAGCCATGACAAGCCAACAATGCGTTCCACCGTAAGTTTTTCATATGTATACGCACTTTCAACAGATATGCACACATCAGAAATGAAACGGGCACTCTATGGCACGCAGAATGATACTTGTTGACATTTCATTGCCAAGGGACGTAATACGTGTACGTGAAAATAGGACAAACAGAGATAACTTAGATTTTTACGCGATCTGATAGTACATATGATTATTATTCATAGTAGTAATACGTATAGAATATGTACAATATTATCTGGCTTGTTGTTATGATTGTTAATATGACTATTGTTATAATTATTGCAGCAAACCTGTATCAAGACACAACGTTTATCGCTTTTCAAGTGAGCCCAGAAGTTGCATGTACAAGCCATGACAAGCCAACAATGCGTTCCACCGTAAGTTTTTCATATGTATACGCACTTTCAACAGATATGCACACATCAGAAATGAAACGTGCACTCTATGGCACGCAGAATGATACTTGTTGACATTTCATTGACAAGGGACGTAATACGTGTACGGGAAAATAGGACAAACAGAGATAACTTAGATTTTTACGCGATCTGATAGTACATATGATTATTATTCATAATAGTAATATGTAAAGAATATGTACAATATTATCTGGCTTGTTGTTATGATTGTTAATATGACTATTGTAATAATTATTTCAGCAAACCTGTATCAAGACACAACGTTAATCGCTTTTCAAGTGAGCCCAGAAGTTGCATGTACAAGCCATGACAAGCCAACAATGCGTTCCACCGTAAGTTTTTCATATGTATACGCACTTTCAACAGATATGCACACATCAGAAATGAAACGTGCACTCTATGGCACGCAGAATGATACTTGTTGACATTTCATTGCCAAGGGACGTAATACGTGTACGGGAAAATAGGACAAACAGAGATAACTTAGATTTTTACGCGATCTGATAGTACATATGATTATTATTCATAATAGTAATATGTAAAGAATATGTACAATATTATCTGGCTTGTTGTTATGATTGTTAATATGACTATTGTAATAATTATTTCAGCAAACCTGTATCAAGACACAACGTTAATCGCTTTTCAAGTGAGCCCAGAAGTTGCATGTACAAGCCATGACAAGCCAACAATGCGTTCCACCGTAAGTTTTTCATATGTATACGCACTTTCAACAGATATGCACACATCAGAAATGAAACGTGCACTCTATGGCACGCAGAATGATACTTGTTGACATTTCATTGCCAAGGGACGTAATACGTGTACGGGAAAATAGGACAAACAGAGATAACTTAGATTTTTACGCGATCTGATAGTACATATGATTATTATTCTTAATAGTAATACGTAAAGAATATGTACAATATTATCTGGCTTGTTGTTATGATTGTTAATATGACTATTGTTATAATTATTGCAGCAAACCTGTATCAAGACACAACGTTAATCGCTTCTCAAGTGAGCCCAGAAGTTGCATGTACAAGCCATGACAAGCCAACATTGCGTTCCACCGTAAGTTTATCATATGTATACGTACTTTCAACAGATATGCACAAGTCAGAAATGAAACGGGCACTCTATGGCACGCAGAATGATACTTGTTGACATTTCATTGCCAAGGGACGTAATACGTGTTCGGGAAAATAGGACAAACAGAGATAACTTAGATTTTTACGCGATCTGATAGTACATATGATTATTATTCATAATAGTAATACGTATAGAATATGTTCAATATTATCTGGCTTGTTGTTATGATTGTTAATATGACTATTGTTATAATTATTGCAGCAAACCTGTATCAAGACACAACGTTAATCGCTTCTCAAGTGAGCCCAGAAGTTGCATGTACAAGCCATGACAAGCCAACATTGCGTTCCACCGTAAGTTTATCATATGTATACGTACTTTCAACAGATATGCACAAGTCAGAAATGAAACGGGCACTCTATGGCACGCAGAATGATACTTGTTGACATTTCATTGCCAAGGGACGTAATACGTGTACGGGAAAATAGGCCAAACAGAGATAACTTAGATTTTTACGCGATCTGATAGTACATATGATTATTATTCATAATAGTAATACGTATAGAATATGTTCAATATTATCTGGCTTGTTGTTATGATTGTTAATATGACTATTGTTATAATTATTGCAGCAAACCTGTATCAAGACACAACGTTAATCGCTTTTCAAGTGAGCCCAGAAGTTGCATGTACAAGCCATGACAAGCCAACAATGCGTTCCACCGTAAGTTTTTCATATGTATACGCACTTTCAACAGATATGCACACATCAGAAATGAAACGTGCACTCTATGGCATGCAGAATGATACTTGTTGACATTTCATTGCCAAGGGACGTAATACGTGTACGGGAAAATAGGACAAACAGAGATAAGTTAGATTTTTACGCGATCCGATAGTACATATGATTATTATTCATAACAGTAATACGTAAAGAATATGTACAATATTATCTGGCTTGTTGTTATGATTGTTAATATGACTATTGTTATAATTATTGCAGCAAACCTGTATCAAGACACAACGTTAATCGCTTCTCAAGTGAGCCTAGAAGTTGCATGTACAAGCCATGACAAGCCAACATTGCGTTCCACCGTAAGTTTATCATATGTATACGTACTTTCAACAGATATGCACAAGTCAGAAATGAAACGGGCACTCTATGGCACGCAGAATGATACTTGTTGACATTTCATTGCCAAGGGACGTAATACCTGTACGAGAAAATAGGACAAACAGAGATAACTTAGATTTTTACGCGATCTGATAGTACATATGATTATTATTCATAATAGTAATACGTATAGAATATGTACAATATTATCTGGCTTGTTGTTATGATTGTTAATATGACTATTGTTATAATTATTGCAGCAAACCTGTATCAAGACACAACGTTAATCGCTTCTCAAGTGAGCCCAGAAGTTGCATGTACAAGCCATGACAAGCCAACAATGCGTTCCACCGTAAGTTTTTCATATGTATACGTACTTTCAACAGATATGCACAAGTCAGAAATGAAACGTGCACACTATGGCACGCAGAATGATACTTGTTGACATTTCATTGCCAAGGGACGTAATGCGTGTACGGGAAAATAGGACAAACAGAGATAACTTAGATTTTTACGCGATCTGATAGTACATATGATTATTATTCATAATAGTAATACGTATAGAATATGTACAATATTATCTGGCTAGTTGTTATGATTGTTAATATGACTATTGTTATAATTATTGCAGCAAACCTGTATCAAGACACAACGTTAATCGCTTCTCAAGTGAGCACAGAAGTTGCATGTACAAGCCATGACAAGCCAACAATGCGTTCCACCGTAAGTTTTTCATATGTATACGTACTTTCAACAGATATGCACAAGTCAGAAATGAAACGGGCACTCTATGGCACGCAGAAAGATACTTGTTGACATTTCATTGCCAAGGGACGTAATACGTGTACGGGAAAATAGGACAAACAGAGATAACTTAGATTTTTACGCGATCTGATAGTACATATGATTATTATTCATAAGAGTAATACGTATAGAATATGTACAATATTATCTGGCTTGTTGTTATGATTGTTAATATGACTATTGTTATAATTATTGCAGCAAACCTGTATCAAGACACAACGTTAATCGCTTTTCAAGTGAGCCCAGAAATTGCATGTACAAGCCATGACAAGCCAACAATGCGTTCCACCATTAGTTTTTTATATGTATACGCACTTTCAACAGATATGCACACATCAGAAATGAAACGTGCACTCTATGGCACGCAGAATGATACTTGTTGACATTTCATTGCCAAGGGACGTAATACGTGTACGGGAAAATAGGACAAACAGAGATAACTTAGATTTTTACGCGATCTGATAGTACATATGATTATTATTCATAATAGTAATATGTAAAGAATATGTACAATATTATCTGGCTTGTTGTTATGATTGTTAATATGACTATTGTAATAATTATTTCAGCAAACCTGTATCAAGACACAACGTTAATCGCTTTTCAAGTGAGCCCAGAAGTTGCATGTACAAGCCATGACAAGCCAACAATGCGTTCCACCGTCAGTTTTTCATATGTATACGCACTTTCAACAGATATGCACACATCAGAAATGAAACGTGCACTCTATGGCACGCAGAATGATACTTGTTGACATTTCATTGACAAGGGACGTAATACGTGTACGGGAAAATAGGACAAACAGAGATAACTTAGATTTTTACGCGATCTGATAGTACATATGATTATTATTCATAATAGTAATATGTAAAGAATATGTACAATATTATCTGGCTTGTTGTTATGATTGTTAATATGACTATTGTAATAATTATTTCAGCAAACCTGTATCAAGACACAACGTTAATCGCTTCTCAAGTGAGCCCAGAAGTTGCATGTACAAGCCATGACAAGCCAACAATGCGTTCCACCGTAAGTTTTTCATATGTATAGGTACTTTCAACAGATATGCACAAGTCAGAAATGAAACGGGCACTCTATGGCACGCAGAATGATACTTGTTGACATTTCATTGCCAAGGGACGTAATACGTGTACGGGAAAAAAGGACAAACAGAGATAACTTAGATTTTTACGCGATCTGATAGTACATATGATTATTATTCATAATAGTAATACGTATAGAATATGTACAATATTATCTGGCTTGTTGTTATGATTGTTAATATGACTATTGTTATAATTATTGCAGCAAACCTGTATCAAGACACAACGTTAATCGCTTCTCAAGTGAGCCCAGAAGTTGCATGTACAAGCCATGACAAGCCAACAATGCGTTCCACCGTAAGTTTTTCATATGTATACGCACTTTCAACAGATATGCACACATCAGAAATGAAACGGGCACTCTATGGCACGCAGAATGATACTTGTTGACATTTCATTGCCAAGGGACGTAATACGTGTACGTGAAAATAGGACAAACAGAGATAACTTAGATTTTTTACGCGATCTGATAGTACATATGATTATTATTCATAGTAGTAATACGTATAGAATATGTACAATATTATCTGGCTTGTTGTTATGATTGTTAATATGACTATTGTTATAATTATTGCAGCAAACCTGTATCAAGACACAACGTTTATCGCTTTTCAAGTGAGCCCAGAAGTTGCATGTACAAGCCATGACAAGCCAACAATGCGTTCCACCGTAAGTTTTTCATATGTATACGCACTTTCAACAGATATGCACACATCAGAAATGAAACGTGCACTCTATGGCACGCAGAATGATACTTGTTGACATTTCATTGACAAGGGACGTAATACGTGTACGGGAAAATAGGACAAACAGAGATAACTTAGATTTTTACGCGATCTGATAGTACATATGATTATTATTCATAATAGTAATATGTAAAGAATATGTACAATATTATCTGGCTTGTTGTTATGATTGTTAATATGACTATTGTAATAATTATTTCAGCAAACCTGTATCAAGACACAACGTTAATCGCTTTTCAAGTGAGCCCAGAAGTTGCATGTACAAGCCATGACAAGCCAACAATGCGTTCCACCGTAAGTTTTTCATATGTATACGCACTTTCAACAGATATGCACACATCAGAAATGAAACGTGCACTCTATGGCACGCAGAATGATACTTGTTGACATTTCATTGCCAAGGGACGTAATACGTGTACGGGAAAATAGGACAAACAGAGATAACTTAGATTTTTACGCGATCTGATAGTACATATGATTATTATTCATAATAGTAATATGTAAAGAATATGTACAATATTATCTGGCTTGTTGTTATGATTGTTAATATGACTATTGTAATAATTATTTCAGCAAACCTGTATCAAGACACAACGTTAATCGCTTTTCAAGTGAGCCCAGAAGTTGCATGTACAAGCCATGACAAGCCAACAATGCGTTCCACCGTAAGTTTTTCATATGTATACGCACTTTCAACAGATATGCACACATCAGAAATGAAACGTGCACTCTATGGCACGCAGAATGATACTTGTTGACATTTCATTGCCAAGGGACGTAATACGTGTACGGGAAAATAGGACAAACAGAGATAACTTAGATTTTTACGCGATCTGATAGTACATATGATTATTATTCTTAATAGTAATACGTAAAGAATATGTACAATATTATCTGGCTTGTTGTTATGATTGTTAATATGACTATTGTTATAATTATTGCAGCAAACCTGTATCAAGACACAACGTTAATCGCTTCTCAAGTGAGCCCAGAAGTTGCATGTACAAGCCATGACAAGCCAACATTGCGTTCCACCGTAAGTTTATCATATGTATACGTACTTTCAACAGATATGCACAAGTCAGAAATGAAACGGGCACTCTATGGCACGCAGAATGATACTTGTTGACATTTCATTGCCAAGGGACGTAATACGTGTTCGGGAAAATAGGACAAACAGAGATAACTTAGATTTTTACGCGATCTGATAGTACATATGATTATTATTCATAATAGTAATACGTATAGAATATGTTCAATATTATCTGGCTTGTTGTTATGATTGTTAATATGACTATTGTTATAATTATTGCAGCAAACCTGTATCAAGACACAACGTTAATCGCTTCTCAAGTGAGCCCAGAAGTTGCATGTACAAGCCATGACAAGCCAACATTGCGTTCCACCGTAAGTTTATCATATGTATACGTACTTTCAACAGATATGCACAAGTCAGAAATGAAACGGGCACTCTATGGCACGCAGAATGATACTTGTTGACATTTCATTGCCAAGGGACGTAATACGTGTACGGGAAAATAGGCCAAACAGAGATAACTTAGATTTTTACGCGATCTGATAGTACATATGATTATTATTCATAATAGTAATACGTATAGAATATGTTCAATATTATCTGGCTTGTTGTTATGATTGTTAATATGACTATTGTTATAATTATTGCAGCAAACCTGTATCAAGACACAACGTTAATCGCTTTTCAAGTGAGCCCAGAAGTTGCATGTACAAGCCATGACAAGCCAACAATGCGTTCCACCGTAAGTTTTTCATATGTATACGCACTTTCAACAGATATGCACACATCAGAAATGAAACGTGCACTCTATGGCATGCAGAATGATACTTGTTGACATTTCATTGCCAAGGGACGTAATACGTGTACGGGAAAATAGGACAAACAGAGATAAGTTAGATTTTTACGCGATCCGATAGTACATATGATTATTATTCATAACAGTAATACGTAAAGAATATGTACAATATTATCTGGCTTGTTGTTATGATTGTTAATATGACTATTGTTATAATTATTGCAGCAAACCTGTATCAAGACACAACGTTAATCGCTTCTCAAGTGAGCCTAGAAGTTGCATGTACAAGCCATGACAAGCCAACATTGCGTTCCACCGTAAGTTTATCATATGTATACGTACTTTCAACAGATATGCACAAGTCAGAAATGAAACGGGCACTCTATGGCACGCAGAATGATACTTGTTGACATTTCATTGCCAAGGGACGTAATACCTGTACGAGAAAATAGGACAAACAGAGATAACTTAGATTTTTACGCGATCTGATAGTACATATGATTATTATTCATAATAGTAATACGTATAGAATATGTACAATATTATCTGGCTTGTTGTTATGATTGTTAATATGACTATTGTTATAATTATTGCAGCAAACCTGTATCAAGACACAACGTTAATCGCTTCTCAAGTGAGCCCAGAAGTTGCATGTACAAGCCATGACAAGCCAACAATGCGTTCCACCGTAAGTTTTTCATATGTATACGTACTTTCAACAGATATGCACAAGTCAGAAATGAAACGTGCACACTATGGCACGCAGAATGATACTTGTTGACATTTCATTGCCAAGGGACGTAATGCGTGTACGGGAAAATAGGACAAACAGAGATAACTTAGATTTTTACGCGATCTGATAGTACATATGATTATTATTCATAATAGTAATACGTATAGAATATGTACAATATTATCTGGCTAGTTGTTATGATTGTTAATATGACTATTGTTATAATTATTGCAGCAAACCTGTATCAAGACACAACGTTAATCGCTTCTCAAGTGAGCACAGAAGTTGCATGTACAAGCCATGACAAGCCAACAATGCGTTCCACCGTAAGTTTTTCATATGTATACGTACTTTCAACAGATATGCACAAGTCAGAAATGAAACGGGCACTCTATGGCACGCAGAATGATACTTGTTGACATTTCATTGCCAAGGGACGTAATACGTGTACGGGAAAATAGGACAAACAGAGATAACTTAGATTTTTACGCGATCTGATAGTACATATGATTATTATTCATAAGAGTAATACGTATAGAATATGTACAATATTATCTGGCTTGTTGTTATGATTGTTAATATGACTATTGTTATAATTATTGCAGCAAACCTGTATCAAGACACAACGTTAATCGCTTTTCAAGTGAGCCCAGAAATTGCATGTACAAGCCATGACAAGCCAACAATGCGTTCCACCATTAGTTTTTTATATGTATACGCACTTTCAACAGATATGCACACATCAGAAATGAAACGTGCACTCTATGGCACGCAGAATGATACTTGTTGACATTTCATTGCCAAGGGACGTAATACGTGTACGGGAAAATAGGACAAACAGAGATAACTTAGATTTTTACATCGATCTGATAGTACATATGATTATTATTCATAATAGTAATACGTAAAGAATATGTACAATATTATCTGGCTTGTTGTTATGATTGTTAATATGACTATTGTTATAATTATTGCAGCAAACCTGTATCAAGACACAACGTTAATCGCTTCTCAAGTGAGCCCAGAAGTTGCATGTACAAGCCATGACAAGCCAACAATGCGTTCCACCGTAAGTTTTTCATATGTATACGCACTTTCAACAGATATGCACACATCAGAAATGCAACGTGCACTCTATGGCACGCAGAATGATACTTGTTGACATTTCATTGCCAAGGGACGTAATACGTGTACGGGAAAATAGGACAAACAGAGATAACTTAGATTTTTACATCGATCTGATAGTACATATGATTATTATTCATAATAGTAATACGTAAAGAATATGTACAATATTATCTGGCTTGTTGTTATGATTGTTAATATGACTATTGTTATAATTATTGCAGCAAACCTGTATCAAGACACAACGTTAATCGCTTCTCAAGTGAGCCCAGAAGTTGCATGTACAAGCCATGACAAGCCAACATTGCGTTCCACCGTAAGTTTATCATATGTATACGTACTTTCAACAGATATGCACAAGTCAGAAATGAAACGGGCACTCTATGGCACGCAGAATGATACTTGTTGACATTTCATTGCCAAGGGACGTAATACGTGTACGGGAAAATAGGACAAACAGAGATAACTTAGATTTTTACGCGATCTGATAGTACATATGATTATTATTCATAATAGTAATACGTATAGAATATGTACAATATTATCTGGCTAGTTGTTATGATTGTTAATATGACTATTGTTATAATTATTGCAGCAAACCTGTATCAAGACACAACGTTAATCGCTTCTCAAGTGAGCACAGAAGTTGCATGTACAAGCCATGACAAGCCAACAATGCGTTCCACCGTAAGTTTTTCATATGTATACGTACTTTCAACAGATATGCACAAGTCAGAAATGAAACGGGCACTCTATGGCACGCAGAATGATACTTGTTGACATTTCATTGCCAAGGGACGTAATACGTGTACGGGAAAATAGGACAAACAGAGATAACTTAGATTTTTACGCGATCTGATAGTACATATGATTATTATTCATAAGAGTAATACGTATAGAATATGTACAATATTATCTGGCTTGTTGTTATGATTGTTAATATGACTATTGTTATAATTATTGCAGCAAACCTGTATCAAGACACAACGTTAATCGCTTTCAAGTGAGCCCAGAAATTGCATGTACAAGCCATGACAAGCCAACAATGCGTTCCACCATTAGTTTTTTATATGTATACGCACTTTCAACAGATATGCACACATCAGAAATGAAACGTGCACTCTATGGCACGCAGAATGATACTTGTTGACATTTCATTGCCAAGGGACGTAATACGTGTACGGGAAAATAGGACAAACAGAGATAACTTAGATTTTTACATCGATCTGATAGTACATATGATTATTATTCATAATAGTAATACGTAAAGAATATGTACAATATTATCTGGCTTGTTGTTATGATTGTTAATATGACTATTGTTATAATTATTGCAGCAAACCTGTATCAAGACACAACGTTAATCGCTTCTCAAGTGAGCCCAGAAGTTGCATGTACAAGCCATGACAAGCCAACAATGCGTTCCACCGTAAGTTTTTCATATGTATACGCACTTTCAACAGATATGCACACATCAGAAATGCAACGTGCACTCTATGGCACGCAGAATGATACTTGTTGACATTTCATTGCCAAGGGGACGTAATACGTGTACGGGAAAATAGGACAAACAGAGATAACTTAGATTTTTACATCGATCTGATAGTACATATGATTATTATTCATAATAGTAATACGTAAAGAATATGTACAATATTATCTGGCTTGTTGTTATGATTGTTAATATGACTATTGTTATAATTATTGCTGCAAACCTGTATCAAGACACAACGTTAATCGCTTCTCAAGTGAGCCCAGAAGTTGCATGTACAAGCCATGACAAGCCAACATTGCGTTCCACCGTAAGTTTATCATATGTATACGTACTTTCAACAGATATGCACAAGTCAGAAATGAAACGGGCACTCTATGGCACGCAGAATGATACTTGTTGACATTTCATTGCCAAGGGACGTAATACGTGTACGGGAAAATAGGACAAACAGAGATAACTTAGATTTTTACGCGATCTGATAGTACATATGATTATTATTCATAATAGTAATACGTATAGAATATGTTCAATATTATCTGGCTTGTTGTTATGATTGTTAATATGACTATTGTTATAATTATTGCAGCAAACCTGTATCAAGACACAACGTTAATCGCTTTTCAAGTGAGCCCAGAAGTTGCATGTACAAGCCATGACAAGCCAACAATGCGTTCCACCGTAAGTTTTTCATATGTATACGCACTTTCAACAGATATGCACACATCAGAAATGAAACGTGCACTCTATGGCATGCAGAATGATACTTGTTGACATTTCATTGCCAAGGGACGTAATACGTGTACGGGAAAATAGGACAAACAGAGATAAGTTAGATTTTTACGCGATCTGATAGTACATATGATTATTATTCATAACAGTAATACGTAAAGAATATGTACAATATTATCTGGCTTGTTGTTATGATTGTTAATATGACTATTGTTATAATTATTGCAGCAAACCTGTATCAAGACACAACGTTAATCGCTTCTCAAGTGAGCCTAGAAGTTGCATGTACAAGCCATGACAAGCCAACATTGCGTTCCACCGTAAGTTTATCATATGTATACGTACTTTCAACAGATATGCACAAGTCAGAAATGAAACGGGCACTCTATGGCACGCAGAATGATACTTGTTGACATTTCATTGCCAAGGGACGTAATACCTGTACGAGAAAATAGGACAAACAGAGATAACTTAGATTTTTACGCGATCTGATAGTACATATGATTATTATTCATAATAGTAATACGTATAGAATATGTACAATATTATCTGGCTTGTTGTTATGATTGTTAATATGACTATTGTTATAATTATTGCAGCAAACCTGTATCAAGACACAACGTTAATCGCTTCTCAAGTGAGCCCAGAAGTTGCATGTACAAGCCATGACAAGCCAACAATGCGTTCCACCGTAAGTTTTTCATATGTATACGTACTTTCAACAGATATGCACAAGTCAGAAATGAAACGTGCACACTATGGCACGCAGAATGATACTTGTTGACATTTCATTGCCAAGGGACGTAATGCGTGTACGGGAAAATAGGACAAACAGAGATAACTTAGATTTTTACGCGATCTGATAGTACATATGATTATTATTCATAATAGTAATACGTATAGAATATGTACAATATTATCTGGCTAGTTGTTATGATTGTTAATATGACTATTGTTATAATTATTGCAGCAAACCTGTATCAAGACACAACGTTAATCGCTTCTCAAGTGAGCACAGAAGTTGCATGTACAAGCCATGACAAGCCAACAATGCGTTCCATCGTAAGTTTTTCATATGTATACGTACTTTCAACAGATATGCACAAGTCAGAAATGAAACGGGCACTCTATGGCACGCAGAATGATACTTGTTGACATTTCATTGCCAAGGGACGTAATACGTGTACGGGAAAATAGGACAAACAGAGATAACTTAGATTTTTACGCGATCTGATAGTACATATGATTATTATTCATAAGAGTAATACGTATAGAATATGTACAATATTATCTGGCTTGTTGTTATGATTGTTAATATGACTATTGTTATAATTATTGCAGCAAACCTGTATCAAGACACAACGTTAATCGCTTTTCAAGTGAGCCCAGAAATTGCATGTACAAGCCATGACAAGCCAACAATGCGTTCCACCATTAGTTTTTTATATGTATACGCACTTTCAACAGATATGCACACATCAGAAATGAAACGTGCACTCTATGGCACGCAGAATGATACTTGTTGACATTTCATTGCCAAGGGACGTAATACGTGTACGGGAAAATAGGACAAACAGAGATAACTTAGATTTTTACATCGATCTGATAGTACATATGATTATTATTCATAATAGTAATACGTAAAGAATATGTACAATATTATCTGGCTTGTTGTTATGATTGTTAATATGACTATTGTTATAATTATTGCAGCAAACCTGTATCAAGACACAACGTTAATCGCTTCTCAAGTGAGCCCAGAAGTTGCATGTACAAGCCATGACAAGCCAACAATGCGTTCCACCGTAAGTTTTTCATATGTATACGCACTTTCAACAGATATGCACACATCAGAAATGCAACGTGCACTCTATGGCACGCAGAATGATACTTGTTGACATTTCATTGCCAAGGGACGTAATACGTGTACGGGAAAATAGGACAAACAGAGATAACTTAGATTTTTACATCGATCTGATAGTACATATGATTATTATTCATAATAGTAATACGTAAAGAATATGTACAATATTATCTGGCTTGTTGTTATGATTGTTAATATGACTATTGTTATAATTATTGCAGCAAACCTGTATCAAGACACAACGTTAATCGCTTCTCAAGTGAGCCCAGAAGTTGCATGTACAAGCCATGACAAGCCAACATTGCGTTCCACCGTAAGTTTATCATATGTATACGTACTTTCAACAGATATGCACAAGTCAGAAATGAAACGGGCACTCTATGGCACGCAGAATGATACTTGTTGACATTTCATTGCCAAGGGACGTAATACGTGTACGGGAAAATAGGACAAACAGAGATAACTTAGATTTTTACGCGATCTGATAGTACATATGATTATTATTCATAATAGTAATACGTATAGAATATGTACAATATTATCTGGCTAGTTGTTATGATTGTTAATATGACTATTGTTATAATTATTGCAGCAAACCTGTATCAAGACACAACGTTAATCGCTTCTCAAGTGAGCACAGAAGTTGCATGTACAAGCCATGACAAGCCAACAATGCGTTCCACCGTAAGTTTTTCATATGTATACGTACTTTCAACAGATATGCACAAGTCAGAAATGAAACGGGCACTCTATGGCACGCAGAATGATACTTGTTGACATTTCATTGCCAAGGGACGTAATACGTGTACGGGAAAATAGGACAAACAGAGATAACTTAGATTTTTACGCGATCTGATAGTACATATGATTATTATTCATAAGAGTAATACGTATAGAATATGTACAATATTATCTGGCTTGTTGTTATGATTGTTAATATGACTATTGTTATAATTATTGCAGCAAACCTGTATCAAGACACAACGTTAATCGCTTTTCAAGTGAGCCCAGAAATTGCATGTACAAGCCATGACAAGCCAACAATGCGTTCCACCATTAGTTTTTTATATGTATACGCACTTTCAACAGATATGCACACATCAGAAATGAAACGTGCACTCTATGGCACGCAGAATGATACTTGTTGACATTTCATTGCCAAGGGACGTAATACGTGTACGGGAAAATAGGACAAACAGAGATAACTTAGATTTTTACATCGATCTGATAGTACATATGATTATTATTCATAATAGTAATACGTAAAGAATATGTACAATATTATCTGGCTTGTTGTTATGATTGTTAATATGACTATTGTTATAATTATTGCAGCAAACCTGTATCAAGACACAACGTTAATCGCTTCTCAAGTGAGCCCAGAAGTTGCATGTACAAGCCATGACAAGCCAACAATGCGTTCCACCGTAAGTTTTTCATATGTATACGCACTTTCAACAGATATGCACACATCAGAAATGCAACGTGCACTCTATGGCACGCAGAATGATACTTGTTGACATTTCATTGCCAAGGGACGTAATACGTGTACGGGAAAATAGGACAAACAGAGATAACTTAGATTTTTACATCGATCTGATAGTACATATGATTATTATTCATAATAGTAATACGTAAAGAATATGTACAATATTATCTGGCTTGTTGTTATGATTGTTAATATGACTATTGTTATAATTATTGCTGCAAACCTGTATCAAGACACAACGTTAATCGCTTCTCAAGTGAGCCCAGAAGTTGCATGTACAAGCCATGACAAGCCAACATTGCGTTCCACCGTAAGTTTATCATATGTATACGTACTTTCAACAGATATGCACAAGTCAGAAATGAAACGGGCACTCTATGGCACGCAGAATGATACTTGTTGACATTTCATTGCCAAGGGACGTAATACGTGTACGGGAAAATAGGACAAACAGAGATAACTTAGATTTTTACGCGATCTGATAGTACATATGATTATTATTCATAATAGTAATACGTATAGAATATGTTCAATATTATCTGGCTTGTTGTTATGATTGTTAATATGACTATTGTTATAATTATTGCAGCAAACCTGTATCAAGACACAACGTTAATCGCTTTTCAAGTGAGCCCAGAAGTTGCATGTACAAGCCATGACAAGCCAACAATGCGTTCCACCGTAAGTTTTTCATATGTATACGCACTTTCAACAGATATGCACACATCAGAAATGAAACGTGCAGTCTATGGCACGCAGAATGATACTTGTTGACATTTCATTGACAAGGGACGTAATACGTGTACGGGAAAATAGGACAAACAGAGATAACTTAGATTTTTACGCGATCTGATAGTACATATGATTATTATTCATAATAGTAATATGTAAAGAATATGTACAATATTATCTGGCTTGTTGTTATGATTGTTAATATGACTATTGTAATAATTATTTCAGCAAACCTGTATCAAGACACAACGTTAATCGCTTTTCAAGTGAGCCAGAAGTTGCATGTACAAGCCATGACAAGCCAACAATGCGTTCCACCGTAAGTTTTTCATATGTATACGCACTTTCAACAGATATGCACACATCAGAAATGAAACGTGCACTCTATGTCACGCAGAATGATACTTGTTGACATTTCATTGCCAAGGGACGTAATACGTGTACGGGAAAATAGGACAAACAGAGATAACTTAGATTTTTACGCGATCTGATAGTACATATGATTATTATTCTTAATAGTAATACGTAAAGAATATGTACAATATTATCTGGCTTGTTGTTATGATTGTTAATATGACTATTGTTATAATTATTGCAGCAAACCTGTATCAAGACACAACGTTAATCGCTTCTCAAGTGAGCCCAGAAGTTGCATGTACAAGCCATGACAAGCCAACAATGCGTTCCACCGTAAGTTTTTCATATGTATACGTACTTTCAACAGATATGCACAAGTCAGAAATGAAACGGGCACTCTATGGCACGCAGAATGATACTTGTTGACATTTCATTGCCAAGGGACGTAATACGTGTACGGGAAAATAGGACAAACAGAGATAACTTAGATTTTTACGCGATCTGATAGTACATATGATTATTATTCATAATAGTAATACGTATAGAATATGTACAATATTATCTGGCTTGTTGTTATGATTGTTAATATGACTATTGTTATAATTATTGCAGCAAACCTGTATCAAGACACAACGTTAATCGCTTCTCAAGTGAGCACAGAAGTTGCATGTACAAGCCATGACAAGCCAACAATGCGTTCCACCGTAAGTTTTTCATATGTATACGTACTTTCAACAGATATGCACAAGTCAGAAATGAAACGGGCACTCTATGGCACGCAGAATGATACTTGTTGACATTTCATTGCCAAGGGACGTAATACGTGTACGGGAAAATAGGACAAACAGAGATAACTTAGATTTTTACGCGATCTGATAGTACATATGATTATTATTCATAAGAGTAATACGTATAGAATATGTACAATATTATCTGGCTTGTTGTTATGATTGTTAATATGACTATTGTTATAATTATTGCAGCAAACCTGTATCAAGACACAACGTTAATCGCTTTTCAAGTGAGCCCAGAAATTGCATGTACAAGCCATGACAAGCCAACAATGCGTTCCACCATTAGTTTTTTATATGTATACGCACTTTCAACAGATATGCACACATCAGAAATGAAACGTGCACTCTATGGCACGCAGAATGATACTTGTTGACATTTCATTGCCAAGGGACGTAATACGTGTACGGGAAAATAGGACAAACAGAGATAACTTAGATTTTTACATCGATCTGATAGTACATATGATTATTATTCTTAATAGTAATACGTAAAGAATATGTACAATATTATCTGGCTTGTTGTTATGATTGTTAATATGACTATTGTTATAATTATTGCAGCAAACCTGTATCAAGACACAACGTTAATCGCTTCTCAAGTGAGCCCAGAAGTTGCATGTACAAGCCATGACAAGCCAACAATGCGTTCCACCGTAAGTTTTTCATATGTATACGCACTTTCAACAGATATGCACACATCAGAAATGCAACGTGCACTCTATGGCACGCAGAATGATACTTGTTGACATTTCATTGCCAAGGGACGTAATACGTGTACGGGAAAATAGGACAAACAGAGATAACTTAGATTTTTACATCGATCTGATAGTACATATGATTATTATTCATAATAGTAATACGTAAAGAATATGTACAATATTATCTGGCTTGTTGTTATGATTGTTAATATGACTATTGTTATAATTATTGCAGCAAACCTGTATCAAGACACAACGTTAATCGCTTCTCAAGTGAGCCCAGAAGTTGCATGTACAAGCCATGACAAGCCAACATTGCGTTCCACCGTAAGTTTATCATATGTATACGTACTTTCAACAGATATGCACAAGTCAGAAATGAAACGGGCACTCTATGGCACGCAGAATGATACTTGTTGACATTTCATTGCCAAGGGACGTAATACGTGTACGGGAAAATAGGACAAACAGAGATAACTTAGATTTTTACGCGATCTGATAGTACATATGATTATTATTCATAATAGTAATACGTATAGAATATGTTCAATATTATCTGGCTTGTTGTTATGATTGTTAATATGACTATTGTTATAATTATTGCAGCAAACCTGTATCAAGACACAACGTTAATCGCTTTTCAAGTGAGCCCAGAAGTTGCATGTACAAGCCATGACAAGCCAACAATGCGTTCCACCGTAAGTTTTTCATATGTATACGCACTTTCAACAGATATGCACACATCAGAAATGAAACGTGCAGTCTATGGCACGCAGAATGATACTTGTTGACATTTCATTGACAAGGGACGTAATACGTGTACGGGAAAATAGGACAAACAGAGATAACTTAGATTTTTACGCGATCTGATAGTACATATGATTATTATTCATAATAGTAATATGTAAAGAATATGTACAATATTATCTGGCTTGTTGTTATGATTGTTAATATGACTATTGTAATAATTATTTCAGCAAACCTGTATCAAGACACAACGTTAATCGCTTTTCAAGTGAGCCCAGAAGTTGCATGTACAAGCCATGACAAGCCAACAATGCGTTCCACCGTAAGTTTTTCATATGTATACGCACTTTCAACAGATATGCACACATCAGAAATGAAACGTGCACTCTATGGCACGCAGAATGATACTTGTTGACATTTCATTGCCAAGGGACGTAATACGTGTACGGGAAAATAGGACAAACAGAGATAACTTAGATTTTTACGCGATCTGATAGTACATATGATTATTATTCTTAATAGTAATACGTAAAGAATATGTACAATATTATCTGGCTTGTTGTTATGATTGTTAATATGACTATTGTAATAATTATTTCAGCAAACCTGTATCAAGACACAACGTTAATCGCTTTTCAAGTGAGCCCAGAAGTTGCATGTACAAGCCATGACAAGCCAACAATGCGTTCCACCGTAAGTTTTTCATATGTATACGCACTTTCAACAGATATGCACACATCAGAAATGAAACGTGCACTCTATGGCACGCAGAATGATACTTGTTGACATTTCATTGCCAAGGGACGTAATACGTGTACGGGAAAATAGGACAAACAGAGATAACTTAGATTTTTACGCGATCTGATAGTACATATGATTATTATTCTTAAAAGTAATACGTAAAGAATATGTACAATATTATCTGGCTTGTTGTTATGATTGTTAATATGACTATTGTTATAATTATTGCAGCAAACCTGTATCAAGACACAACGTTAATCGCTTCTCAAGTGAGCCCAGAAGTTGCATGTACAAGCCATGACAAGCCAACAATGCGTTCCACCGTAAGTTTTTCATATGTATACGTACTTTCAACAGATATGCACAAGTCAGAAATGAAACGGGCACTCTATGGCACGCAGAATGATACTTGTTGACATTTCATTGCCAAGGGACGTAATACGTGTACGGGAAAATAGGACAAACAGAGATAACTTAGATTTTTACGCGATCTGATAGTACATATGATTATTATTCATAATAGTAATACGTATAGAATATGTACAATATTATCTGGCTTGTTGTTATGATTGTTAATATGACTATTGTTATAATTATTGCAGCAAACCTGTATCAAGACACAACGTTAATCGCTTCTCAAGTGAGCACAGAAGTTGCATGTACAAGCCATGACAAGCCAACAATGCGTTCCACCGTAAGTTTTTCATATGTATACGTACTTTCAACAGATATGCACAAGTCAGAAATGAAACGGGCACTCTATGGCACGCAGAATGATACTTGTTGACATTTCATTGCCAAGGGACGTAATACGTGTACGGGAAAATAGGACAAACAGAGATAACTTAGATTTTTACGCGATCTGATAGTACATATGATTATTATTCATAAGAGTAATACGTATAGAATATGTACAATATTATCTGGCTTGTTGTTATGATTGTTAATATGACTATTGTTATAATTATTGCAGCAAACCTGTATCAAGACACAACGTTAATCGCTTTTCAAGTGAGCCCAGAAATTGCATGTACAAGCCATGACAAGCCAACAATGCGTTCCACCATTAGTTTTTTATATGTATACGCACTTTCAACAGATATGCACACATCAGAAATGAAACGTGCACTCTATGGCACGCAGAATGATACTTGTTGACATTTCATTGCCAAGGGACGTAATACGTGTACGGGAAAATAGGACAAACAGAGATAACTTAGATTTTTACATCGATCTGATAGTACATATGATTATTATTCATAATAGTAATACGTAAAGAATATGTACAATATTATCTGGCTTGTTGTTATGATTGTTAATATGACTATTGTTATAATTATTGCAGCAAACCTGTATCAAGACACAACGTTAATCGCTTCTCAAGTGAGCCCAGAAGTTGCATGTACAAGCCATGACAAGCCAACAATGCGTTCCACCGTAAGTTTTTCATATGTATACGCACTTTCAACAGATATGCACACATCAGAAATGCAACGTGCACTCTATGGCACGCAGAATGATACTTGTTGACATTTCATTGCCAAGGGACGTAATACGTGTACGGGAAAATAGGACAAACAGAGATAACTTAGATTTTTACATCGATCTGATAGTACATATGATTATTATTCATAATAGTAATACGTAAAGAATATGTACAATATTATCTGGCTTGTTGTTATGATTGTTAATATGACTATTGTTATAATTATTGCAGCAAACCTGTATCAAGACACAACGTTAATCGCTTCTCAAGTGAGCCCAGAAGTTGCATGTACAAGCCATGACAAGCCAACATTGCGTTCCACCGTAAGTTTATCATATGTATACGTACTTTCAACAGATATGCACAAGTCAGAAATGAAACGGGCACTCTATGGCACGCAGAATGATACTTGTTGACATTTCATTGCCAAGGGACGTAATACGTGTACGGGAAAATAGGACAAACAGAGATAACTTAGATTTTTACGCGATCTGATAGTACATATGATTATTATTCATAATAGTAATACGTATAGAATATGTACAATATTATCTGGCTAGTTGTTATGATTGTTAATATGACTATTGTTATAATTATTGCAGCAAACCTGTATCAAGACACAACGTTAATCGCTTCTCAAGTGAGCACAGAAGTTGCATGTACAAGCCATGACAAGCCAACAATGCGTTCCACCGTAAGTTTTTCATATGTATACGTACTTTCAACAGATATGCACAAGTCAGAAATGAAACGGGCACTCTATGGCACGCAGAATGATACTTGTTGACATTTCATTGCCAAGGGACGTAATACGTGTACGGGAAAATAGGACAAACAGAGATAACTTAGATTTTTACGCGATCTGATAGTACATATGATTATTATTCATAAGAGTAATACGTATAGAATATGTACAATATTATCTGGCTTGTTGTTATGATTGTTAATATGACTATTGTTATAATTATTGCAGCAAACCTGTATCAAGACACAACGTTAATCGCTTTTCAAGTGAGCCCAGAAATTGCATGTACAAGCCATGACAAGCCAACAATGCGTTCCACCATTAGTTTTTTATATGTATACGCACTTTCAACAGATATGCACACATCAGAAATGAAACGTGCACTCTATGGCACGCAGAATGATACTTGTTGACATTTCATTGCCAAGGGACGTAATACGTGTACGGGAAAATAGGACAAACAGAGATAACTTAGATTTTTACATCGATCTGATAGTACATATGGTTATTATTCATAATAGTAATACGTAAAGAATATGTACAATATTATCTGGCTTGTTGTTATGATTGTTAATATGACTATTGTTATAATTATTGCAGCAAACCTGTATCAAGACACAACGTTAATCGCTTCTCAAGTGAGCCCAGAAGTTGCATGTACAAGCCATGACAAGCCAACAATGCGTTCCACCGTAAGTTTTTCATATGTATACGCACTTTCAACAGATATGCACACATCAGAAATGCAACGTGCACTCTATGGCACGCAGAATGATACTTGTTGACATTTCATTGCCAAGGGACGTAATACGTGTACGGGAAAATAGGACAAACAGAGATAACTTAGATTTTTACATCGATCTGATAGTACATATGATTATTATTCATAATAGTAATACGTAAAGAATATGTACAATATTATCTGGCTTGTTGTTATGATTGTTAATATGACTATTGTTATAATTATTGCAGCAAACCTGTATCAAGACACAACGTTAATCGCTTCTCAAGTGAGCCCAGAAGTTGCATGTACAAGCCATGACAAGCCAACATTGCGTTCCACCGTAAGTTTATCATATGTATACGTACTTTCAACAGATATGCACAAGTCAGAAATGAAACGGGCACTCTATGGCACGCAGAATGATACTTGTTGACATTTCATTGCCAAGGGACGTAATACGTGTACGGGAAAATAGGACAAACAGAGATAACTTAGATTTTTACGCGATCTGATAGTACATATGATTATTATTCATAATAGTAATACGTATAGAATATGTTCAATATTATCTGGCTTGTTGTTATGATTGTTAATATGACTATTGTTATAATTATTGCAGCAAACCTGTATCAAGACACAACGTTAATCGCTTTTCAAGTGAGCCCAGAAGTTGCATGTACAAGCCATGACAAGCCAACAATGCGTTCCACCGTAAGTTTTTCATATGTATACGCACTTTCAACAGATATGCACACATCAGAAATGAAACGTGCACTCTATGGCACGCAGAATGATACTTGTTGACATTTCATTGCCAAGGGACGTAATACGTGTACGGGAAAATAGGACAAACAGAGATAACTTAGATTTTTACGCGATCTGATAGTACATATGATTATTATTCTTAATAGTAATACGTAAAGAATATGTACAATATTATCTGGCTTGTTGTTATGATTGTTAATATGACTATTGTAATAATTATTTCAGCAAACCTGTATCAAGACACAACGTTAATCGCTTTTCAAGTGAGCCCAGAAGTTGCATGTACAAGCCATGACAAGCCAACAATGCGTTCCACCGTAAGTTTTTCATATGTATACGTACTTTCAACAGATATGCACAAGTCAGAAATGAAACGGGCACTCTATGGCACGCAGAATGATACTTGTTGACATTTCATTGCCAAGGGACGTAATACGTGTACGGAGAAAATAGGACAAACAGAGTATAACTTAGATTTTTACGCGATCTGATAGTACATATGATTATTATTCATAATAGTAATACGTATAGAATATGTACAATATTATCTGGCTTGTTGTTATGATTGTTAATATGACTATTGTTATAATTAGTGCAGCAAACCTGTATCAAGACACAACGTTAATCGCTTTTCAAGTGAGCCCAGAAGTTGCATGTACAAGCCATGACAAGCCAACAATGCGTTCCACCGTAAGTTTTTCATATGTATACGCACTTTCAACAGATATGCACACATCAGAAATGAAACGTGCACTCTATGGCACGCAGAATGATACTTGTTGACATTTCATTGCCAAGGGACGTAATACGTGTACGGGAAAATAGGACAAACAGAGACAACTTAGATTTTTACGCGATCTGATAGTACATATGATTATTATTCATAACAGTAATACGTAAAGAATATGTACAATATTATCTGGCTTGTTGTTATGATTGTTAATATGACTATTGTTATAATTATTGCAGCAAACCTGTATCAAGACACAACGTTAATAGCTTCTCAAGTGAGCCCAGAAGTTGCATGTACAAGCCATGACAAGCCAACATTGCGTTCCACCGTAAGTTTATCATATGTATACGTACTTTCAACAGATATGCACAAGTCAGAAATGAAACGGGCACTCTATGGCACGCAGAATGATACTTGTTGACATTTCATTGCCAAGGGACGTAATACGTGTACGGGAAAATAGGACAAACAGAGATAACTTAGATTTTTACGCGATCTGATAGTACATATGATTATTATTCATAATAGTAATACGTATAGAATATGTTCAATATTATCTGGCTTGTTGTTATGATTGTTAATATGACTATTGTTATAATTATTGCAGCAAACCTGTATCAAGACACAACGTTAATCGCTTTTCAAGTGAGCCCAGAAGTTGCATGTACAAGCCATGACAAGCCAACAATGCGTTCCACCGTAAGTTTTTCATATGTATACGCACTTTCAACAGATATGCACACATCAGAAATGAAACGTGCACTCTATGGCACGCAGAATGATACTTGTTGACATTTCATTGCCAAGGGACGTAATACGTGTACGGGAAAATAGGACAAACAGAGATAACTTAGATTTTTACGCGATCTGATAGTACATATGATTATTATTCATAATAGTAATACGTAAAGAATATGTACAATATTATCTGGCTTGTTGTTATGATTGTTAATATGACTATTGTTATAATTATTGCAGCAAACCTGTATCAAGACACAACATTAATCGCTTCTCAAGTGAGCCCAGAAGTTGCATGTACAAGCCATGACAAGCCAACAATGCGTTCCACCGTAAGTTTTTCATATGTATACGTACTTTCAACAGATATGCACAAGTCAGAAATGAAACGGGCACTCTATGGCACGCAGAATGATACTTGTTGACATTTCATTGCCAAGGGACGTAATACGTGTACGGGAAAATAGGACAAACAGAGATAACTTAGATTTTTACGCGATCTGATAGTACATATGATTATTATTCATAATAGTAATACGTATAGAATATGTACAATATTATCTGGCTTGTTGTTATGATTGTTAATATGACTATTGTTATAATTATTGCAGCAAACCTGTATCAAGACACAACGTTAATCGCTTTTCAAGTGAGCCCAGAAGTTGCATGTACAAGCCATGACAAGCCAACAATGCGTTCCACCGTAAGTTTTTCATATGTATACGCACTTTCAACAGATATGCACACATCAGAAATGAAACGTGCACTCTATGGCACGCAGAATGATACTTGTTGACATTTCATTGCCAAGGGACGTAATACGTGTACGGGAAAATAGGACAAACAGAGATAACTTAGATTTTTACGCGATCTGATAGTACATATGATTATTATTCATAACAGTAATACGTAAAGAATATGTACAATATTATCTGGCTTGTTGTTATGATTGTTAATATGACTATTGTTATAATTATTGCAGCAAACCTGTATCAAGACACAACGTTAATAGCTTCTCAAGTGAGCCCAGAAGTTGCATGTACAAGCCATGACAAGCTAACATTGCGTTCCACCGTAAGTTTATCATATGTATACGTACTTTCAACAGATATGCACAAGTCAGAAATGAAACGGGCACTCTATGGCACGCAGAATGATACTTGTTGACATTTCATTGCCAAGGGACGTAATACGTGTACGGGAAAATAGGACAAACAGAGATAATTTAGATTTTTACGCGATCTGATAGTACATATGATTATTATTCATAATAGTAATACGTATAGAATATGTTCAATATTATCTGGCTTGTTGTTATGATTGTTAATATGACTATTGTTATAATTATTGCAGCAAACCTGTATCAAGACACAACGTTAATCGCTTTTCAAGTGAGCCCAGAAGTTGCATGTACAAGCCATGACAAGCCAACAATGCGTTCCACCGTAAGTTTTTCATATGTATACGCACTTTCAACAGATATGCACACATCAGAAATGAAACGTGCACTCTATGGCACGCAGAATGATACTTGTTGACATTTCATTGCCAAGGGACGTAATACGTGTACGGGAAAATAGGACAAACAGAGATAACTTAGATTTTTACGCGATCTGATAGTACATATGATTATTATTCATAATAGTAATACGTAAAGAATATGTACAATATTATCTGGCTTGTTGTTATGATTGTTAATATGACTATTGTTATAATTATTGCAGCAAACCTGTATCAAGACACAACATTAATCGCTTCTCAAGTGAGCCCAGAAGTTGCATGTACAAGCCATGACAAGCCAACAATGCGTTCCACCGTAAGTTTTTCATATGTATACGTACTTTCAACAGATATGCACAAGTCAGAAATGAAACGGGCACTCTATGGCACGCAGAATGATACTTGTTGACATTTCATTGCCAAGGGACGTAATACGTGTACGGGAAAATAGGACAAACAGAGATAACTTAGATTTTTACGCGATCTGATAGTACATATGATTATTATTCATAATAGTAATACGTATAGAATATGTACAATATTATCTGGCTTGTTGTTATGATTGTTAATATGACTATTGTTATAATTATTGCAGCAAACCTGTATCAAGACACAACGTTAATCGCTTTTCAAGTGAGCCCAGAAGTTGCATGTACAAGCCATGACAAGCCAACAATGCGTTCCACCGTAAGTTTTTCATATGTATACGCACTTTCAACAGATATGCACACATCAGAAATGAAACGTGCACTCTATGGCACGCAGAATGATACTTGTTGACATTTCATTGCCAAGGGACGTAATACGTGTACGGGAAAATAGGACAAACAGAGATAACTTAGATTTTTACGCGATCTGATAGTACATATGATTATTATTCATAATAGTAATACGTAAAGAATATGTACAATATTATCTGGCTTGTTGTTCTGATTGTTAATATGACTATTGTTATAATTATTGCAGCAAACCTGTATCAAGACACAACGTTAATCGCTTCTCAAGTGAGCCCAGAAGTTGCATGTACAAGCCATGACAAGCCAGCAATGCGTTCCACCGTAAGTTGTTCATATGTATACGCACTTTCAACAGATATGCACACATCAGAAATGAAACGTGCACTCTATGGCACGCAGAATGATACTTGTTGACATTTCATTGCCAAGGGACGTAATACGTGTACGGGAAAATAGGACAAACAGAGATAACTTAGATTTTTACGCGATCTGATAGTACATATGATTATTATTCATAATAGTAATACGTATAGAATATGTACAATATTATCTGGCTTGTTGTTATGATTGTTAATATGACTATTGTTATAATTATTGCAGCAAACCTGTATCAAGACACAACGTTAATCGCTTTTCAAGTGAGCCCAGAAGTTGCATGTACAAGCCATGACAAGCCAACAATGCGTTCCACCGTAAGTTTTTCATATGTATACGCACTTTCAACAGATATGCACACATCAGAAATGAAACGTGCACTCTATGGCACGCAGAATGATACTTGTTGACATTTCATTGCCAAGGGACGTAATACGTGTACGGGAAAATAGGACAAACAGAGATAACTTAGATTTTTACGCGATCTGATAGTACATATGATTATTATTCATAATAGTAATACGTAAAGAATATGTACAATATTATCTGGCTTGTTGTTATGATTGTTAATATGACTATTGTTATAATTATTGCAGCAAACCTGTATCAAGACACAACGTTAATCGCTTCTCAAGTGAGCCCAGAAGTTGCATGTACAAGCCATGACAAGCCAACAATGCGTTCCACCGTAAGTTTTTCATATGTATACGTACTTTCAACAGATATGCACAAGTCAGAAATGAAACGGGCACTCTATGGCACGCAGAATGATACTTGTTGACATTTCATTGCCAAGGGACGTAATACGTGTACGGGAAAATAGGACAAACAGAGATAACTTAGATTTTTACGCGATCTGATAGTACATATGATTATTATTCATAATAGTAATACGTATAGAATATGTACAATATTATCTGACTTGTTGTTATGATTGTTAATATGACTATTGTTATAATTATTGCAGCAAACCTGTATCAAGACACAACGTTAATCGCTTTTCAAGTGAGCCCAGAAGTTGCATGTACAAACCATGACAAGCCAACAATGCGTTCCACCGTAAGTTTTTCATATGTATACGCACTTTCAACAGATATGCACACATCAGAAATGAAACGTGCACTCTATGGCACGCAGAATGATACTTGTTGACATTTCATTGCCAAGGGACGTAATACGTGTACGGGAAAATAGGACAAACAGAGATAACTTAGATTTTTACGCGATCTGATAGTACATATGATTATTATTCATAACAGTAATACGTAAAGAATATGTACAATATTATCTGGCTTGTTGTTATGATTGTTAATATGACTATTGTTATAATTATTGCAGCAAACCTGTATCAAGACACAACGTTAATCGCTTCTCAAGTGAGCCCAGAAGTTGCATGTACAAGCCATGACAAGCCAACATTGCGTTCCACCGTAAGTTTATCATATGTATACGTACTTTCAACAGATATGCACAAGTCAGAAATGAAACGGGCACTCTATGGCACGCAGAATGATACTTGTTGACATTTCATTGCCAAGGGACGTAATACGTGTACGGCAAAATAGGACAAACAGAGATAACTTAGATTTTTACGCGATCTGATAGTACATATGATTATTATTCATAATAGTAATACGTATAGAATATGTACAATATTATCTGGCTGTTGTTATGATTGTTAATATGACTATTGTTATAATTATTGCAGCAAACCTGTATCAAGACACAACGTTAATCGCTTCTCAAGTGAGCCCAGAAGTTGCATGTACAAGCCATGACAAGCCAACAATGCGTTCCACCGTAAGTTTTTCATATGTATACGTACTTTCAACAGATATGCATAAGTCAGAAATGAAACGGGCACTCTATGGCACGCAGAATGATACTTGTTGACATTTCATTGCCAAGGGACGTAATACGTGTACGGGAAAATAGGACAAACAGAGATAACTTAGATTTTTACGCGACCTGATAGTACATATGATTATTATTCATAAGAGTAATACGTATAGAATATGTACAATATTATCTGGCTTGTTGTTCTGATTGTTAATATGACTATTGTTATAATTATTGCAGCAAACCTGTATCAAGACACAACGTTAATCGCTTCTCAAGTGAGCCCAGAAGTTGCATGTACAAGCCATGACAAGCCAGCAATGCGTTCCACCGTAAGTTGTTCATATGTATACGCACTTTCAACAGATATGCACACATCAGAAATGAAACGTGCACTCTATGGCACGCAGAATGATACTTGTTGACATTTCATTGCCAAGGGACGTAATACGTGTACGGGAAAATAGGACAAACAGAGATAACTTAGATTTTTACGCGATCTGATAGTACATATGATTATTATTCATAATAGTAATACGTATAGAATATGTACAATATTATCTGGCTTGTTGTTATGATTGTTAATATGACTATTGTTATAATTATTGCAGCAAACCTGTATCAAGACACAACGTTAATCGCTTTTCAAGTGAGCCCAGAAGTTGCATGTACAAGCCATGACAAGCCAACAATGCGTTCCACCGTAAGTTTTTCATATGTATACGCACTTTCAACAGATATGCACACATCAGAAATGAAACGTGCACTCTATGGCACGCAGAATGATACTTGTTGACATTTCATTGCCAAGGGACGTAATACGTGTACGGGAAAATAGGACAAACAGAGATAACTTAGATTTTTACGCGATCTGATAGTACATATGATTATTATTCATAATAGTAATACGTATAGAATATGTACAATATTATCTGGCTGTTGTTATGATTGTTAATATGACTATTGTTATAATTATTGCAGCAAACCTGTATCAAGACACAACGTTAATCGCTTCTCAAGTGAGCCCAGAAGTTGCATGTACAAGCCATGACAAGCCAACAATGCGTTCCACCGTAAGTTTTTCATATGTATACGTACTTTCAACAGATATTCATAAGTCAGAAATGAAACGGGCACTCTATGGCACGCAGAATGATACTTGTTGACATTTCATTGCCAAGGGACGTAATACGTGTACGGGAAAATAGGACAAACAGAGATAACTTAGATTTTTACGCGATCTGATAGTACATATGATTATTATTCATAAGAGTAATAGGTATAGAATATGTACAATATTATCTGGCTTGTTGTTCTGATTGTTAATATGACTATTGTTATAATTATTGCAGCAAACCTGTATCAAGACACAACGTTAATCGCTTCTCAAGTGAGCCCAGAAGTTGCATGTACAAGCCATGACAAGCCAGCAATGCGATCCACCGTAAGTTGTTCATATGTATACGCACTTTCAACAGATATGCACACATCAGAAATGAAACGTGCACTCTATGGCACGCAGAATGATACTTGTTGACATTTCATTGCCAAGGGACGTAATACGTGTACGGGAAAATAGGACAAACAGAGATAACTTAGATTTTTACATCGATCTGATAGTACATATGATTATTATTCATAATAGTAATACGTAAAGAATATGTACAATATTATCTGGCTTGTTGTTATGATTGTTAATATGACTATTGTTATAATTATTGCAGCAAACCTGTATCAAGACACAACGTTAATCGCTTCTCAAGTGAGCCCAGAAGTTGCATGTACAAGCCATGACAAGCCAACAATGCGTTCCACCGTAAGTTTTTCATATGTATACGTACTTTCAACAGATATGCACAAGTCAGAAATGAAACGGGCACTCTATGGCACGCAGAATGATACTTGTTGACATTTCATTGCCAAGGGACGTAATACGTGTACGGGAAAATAGGACAAACAGAGATAACTTAGATTTTTACGCAATCTGATAGTACATATGATTATTATTCATAATAGTAATACGTATAGAATATGTACAATATTATCTGGCTTGTTGTTATGATTGTTAATATGACTATTGTTATAATTATTGCAGCAAACCTGTATCAAGACACAACGTTAATCGCTTTTCAAGTGAGCCCAGAAGTTGCATGTACAAGCCATGACAAGCCAACAATGCGTTCCACCGTAAGTTTTTCATATGTATACGCACTTTCAACAGATATGCACACATCAGAAATGAAACGTGCACTCTATGGCACGCAGAATGATACTTGTTGACATTTCATTGCCAAGGGACGTAATACGTGTACGGGAAAATAGGACAAACAGAGACAACTTAGATTTTTACGCGATCTGATAGTACATATGATTATTATTCATAACAGTAATACGTAAAGAATATGTACAATATTATCTGGCTTGTTGTTATGATTGTTAATATGACTATTGTTATAATTATTGCAGCAAACCTGTATCAAGACACAACGTTAATCGCTTCTCAAGTGAGCCCAGAAGTTGCATGTACAAGCCATGACAAGCCAACATTGCGTTCCACCGTAAGTTTATCATATGTATACGTACTTTCAACAGATATGCACAAGTCAGAAATGAAACGGGCACTCTATGGCACGCAGAATGATACTTGTTGACATTTCATTGCCAAGGGACGTAATACGTGTACGGGAAAATAGGACAAACAGAGATAACTTAGATTTTTACGCGATCTGATAGTACATATGATTATTATTCATAATAGTAATACGTATAGAATATGTACAATATTATCTGGCTTGTTGTTATGATTGTTAATATGACTATTGTTATAATTATTGCAGCAAACCTGTATCAAGACACAACGTTAATCGCTTTTCAAGTGAGCCCAGAAGTTGCATGTACAAGCCATGACAAGCCAACAATGCGTTCCACCGTAAGTTTTTCATATGTATACGCACTTTCAACAGATATGCACACATCAGAAATGAAACGTGCACTCTATGGCACGCAGAATGATACTTGTTGACATTTCATTGCCAAGGGACGTAATACGTGTACGGGAAAATAGGACAAACAGAGATAACTTAGATTTTTACGCGATCTGATAGTACATATGATTATTATTCATAACAGTAATACGTAAAGAATATGTACAATATTATCTGGCTTGTTGTTATGATTGTTAATATGACTATTGTTATAATTATTGCAGCAAACCTGTATCAAGACACAACGTTAATCGCTTCTCAAGTGAGCCCAGAAGTTGCATGTACAAGCCATGACAAGCCAACATTGCGTTCCACCGTAAGTTTATCATATGTATACGTACTTTCAACAGATATGCACAAGTCAGAAATGAAACGGGCACTCTATGGCACGCAGAATGATACTTGTTGACATTTCATTGCCAAGGGACGTAATACGTGTACGGCAAAATAGGACAAACAGAGATAACTTAGATTTTTACGCGATCTGATAGTACATATGATTATTATTCATAATAGTAATACGTATAGAATATGTACAATATTATCTGGCTGTTGTTATGATTGTTAATATGACTATTGTTATAATTATTGCAGCAAACCTGTATCAAGACACAACGTTAATCGCTTCTCAAGTGAGCCCAGAAGTTGCATGTACAAGCCATGACAAGCCAACAATGCGTTCCACCGTAAGTTTTTCATATGTATACGTACTTTCAACAGATATGCATAAGTCAGAAATGAAACGGGCACTCTATGGCACGCAGAATGATACTTGTTGACATTTCATTGCCAAGGGACGTAATACGTGTACGGGAAAATAGGACAAACAGAGATAACTTAGATTTTTACGCGATCTGATAGTACATATGATTATTATTCATAAGAGTAATACGTATAGAATATGTACAATATTATCTGGCTTGTTGTTCTGATTGTTAATATGACTATTGTTATAATTATTGCAGCAAACCTGTATCAAGACACAACGTTAATCGCTTCTCAAGTGAGCCCAGAAGTTGCATGTACAAGCCATGACAAGCCAGCAATGCGTTCCACCGTAAGTTGTTCATATGTATACGCACTTTCAACAGATATGCACACATCAGAAATGAAACGTGCACTCTATGGCACGCAGAATGATACTTGTTGACATTTCATTGCCAAGGGACGTAATACGTGTACGGGAAAATAGGACAAACAGAGATAACTTAGATTTTTACGCGATCTGATAGTACATATGATTATTATTCATAATAGTAATACGTATAGAATATGTACAATATTATCTGGCTTGTTGTTATGATTGTTAATATGACTATTGTTATAATTATTGCAGCAAACCTGTATCAAGACACAACGTTAATCGCTTTTCAAGTGAGCCCAGAAGTTGCATGTACAAGCCATGACAAGCCAACAATGCATTCCACCGTAAGTTTTTCATATGTATACGCACTTTCAACAGATATGCACACATCAGAAATGAAACGTGCACTCTATGGCACGCAGAATGATACTTGTTGACATTTCATTGCCAAGGGACGTAATACGTGTACGGGAAAATAGGACAAACAGAGATAACTTAGATTTTTACGCGATCTGATAGTACATATGATTATTATTCATAATAGTAATACGTATAGAATATGTACAATATTATCTGGCTGTTGTTATGATTGTTAATATGACTATTGTTATAATTATTGCAGCAAACCTGTATCAAGACACAACGTTAATCGCTTCTCAAGTGAGCCAGAAGTTGCATGTACAAGCCATGACAAGCCAACAATGCGTTCCACCGTAAGTTTTTCATATGTATACGTACTTTCAACAGATATTCATAAGTCAGAAATGAAACGGGCACTCTATGGCACGCAGAATGATACTTGTTGACATTTCATTGCCAAGGGACGTAATACGTGTACGGGAAAATAGGACAAACAGAGATAACTTAGATTTTTACGCGATCTGATAGTACATATGATTATTATTCATAAGAGTAATACGTATAGAATATGTACAATATTATCTGGCTTGTTGTTCTGATTGTTAATATGACTATTGTTATAATTATTGCAGCAAACCTGTATCAAGACACAACGTTAATCGCTTCTCAAGTGAGCCCAGAAGTTGCATGTACAAGCCATGACAAGCCAGCAATGCGATCCACCGTAAGTTGTTCATATGTATACGCACTTTCAACAGATATGCACACATCAGAAATGAAACGTGCACTCTATGGCACGCAGAATGATACTTGTTGACATTTCATTGCCAAGGGACGTAATACGTGTACGGGAAAATAGGACAAACAGAGATAACTTAGATTTTTACATCGATCTGATAGTACATATGATTATTATTCATAATAGTAATACGTAAAGAATATGTACAATATTATCTGGCTTGTTGTTATGATTGTTAATATGACTATTGTTATAATTATTGCAGCAAACCTGTATCAAGACACAACGTTAATCGCTTCTCAAGTGAGCCCAGAAGTTGCATGTACAAGCCATGACAAGCCAACAATGCGTTCCACCGTAAGTTTTTCATATGTATACGTACTTTCAACAGATATGCACAAGTCAGAAATGAAACGGGCACTCTATGGCACGCAGAATGATACTTGTTGACATTTCATTGCCAAGGGACGTAATACGTGTACGGGAAAATAGGACAAACAGAGATAACTTAGATTTTTACGCAATCTGATAGTACATATGATTATTATTCATAATAGTAATACGTATAGAATATGTACAATATTATCTGGCTTGCTTGCTTATGATTAGTTA
>JAWPHD010016160.1:0-51334 GCA_037043455.1 Cyrtodaria siliqua | reverse complement strand
GGCCTGTAAATATTAATTAATAACTCCGAATAAAAAATATATACTGTGACGTTGAGTCATGACGTCAATAAAGTTTTGATGACGTCGACGTCATCAGCCGAATAAAGCTAAAATGTCGTTTATAATATAAATTAACTTATTTAAAACGTAATAATAGATTATTTAACTGCTGGGTTAGATTATACGGAAATCATTCATCTGATTTTTCATTGTGTTATCCGACGGGATAATTCTTCGCGTATTCAGATAGCGCATGTCTTTGCGCTTTCAGATCGCGCATGAAACAGTTCATTGTCAGGAGGGCAACTGTCGAACAGTTTCACCCCTGTGACGTCAATAGCGGGAAAGAGTCAGAAATGATTAATAACCATTTATATAGAGAGTTAGGTATTAATATATAAATATCACATTCTTACTATCTCATGAATGTGATATTTATTTTATTATACCGAAAACCCCTCGGGCAGAAATAAGATTCATTTTCAGTGCAGATTTCACTTTGCCTGAGACTGCCCCACTTCTTGTTTGAGTGAAACGGGACATGCGCAGTGAAACAGTATATTTGCCGAAACCATTTTTTTTTGAGAAAGTTGCTATGAAAGTTATATCGTAGGATTGGAAATAACATAACTAAGAAAATGAGTGGTAGTTTGAAATCAGTCAAGTACTTTTTAAGTTATGATGCGTTAAAAATAGCAATTTCAACATACTGACCCGATGACGTCACCGAAACAGCGCGCATCAAAGCTGCGCATGTGATATATTTTTTACTATCACCCTCCGATTTACTATCACCCTGTACTATCATCCTCGCGCAAGATAGTAAGAAATTACACATTGTTGTCTATGGGGATTTAGCATGGGAGTTTGTGAGGTATCATAATAAAAAATGTTTATCGGTGAACAGTAAAAATTACTTCACGCAAAGGGTATGGTTATACAGGAGTGTAAACGTGAGGTATAATACTAAAAACGTCACCACAGGGTGTGGCATTACAACAGCGTACAACAGCGCGAAATGTTAAATAGCAGTATATGGGAATTTAAAATGGGGGATTGACATGAGGTATAATAAATGTAAATGTCACCTAAATCGATACACCGGTTATTTTGCAATTATAATTGCTCTAATATAGTGAATTCATACACTCTGCGTTAAAAATGACAGGTAAAAGAGTTCAAGATGTTTTTGAATTACGTATTTATATACAGGGTCGGCGGTGTAAACTAGACGAATTGCGAAACTCATCCATGAAGAAATGTGTGGTATATGTGGAGATATGTGGAGATAGTAAACTGTCTTTTTCAACTGTTTGCAGATGGGTTGCTAAGTTCTCTTGTCAGGAGTCAGTCAACGATACTGAAATACCAAAGACTGCAACCACAAAATCAAATAGTTATAAAATCAAGTCAATCACTGAAAAAGACGCATGCTATACTGTATGGCAGAGAGCTCAGAAGATCAACGTGTCTCTAGCATACGTTTATGCCAGTTTAAAGAAAATACTCAAACTTAGGAAAATAAATGCAAGGTGGATCCCACATGAGCTCTCTGATGACCAGAAGCGTACTAGGGAGAAAATGGCTAAACTTTTGAAAAAATCCCCGAATATAATCAAAAGGTGTTTGCTAACTTCGTTACTTGAGACGAGACCTGGATTAACTTTTGTGAGCCAAAAAGAAAAGCAGATAATAGCGTATGGGCATCGAAACATGCCAAAAGGCCAAGTATTGCTAAGAGACCATGCCAACTTGGAAGGTTCTTAATGCCATATTCGTTCCAGACTAGTGGGTCAGTCATATAAATCGCAGTCCCAAAGGGAAAGGGGGTCACAGGCAAGAACTATAAAAATGCTGTTATAAAAAAACTGAAAGGGCCTTTCAAAATCGACGGCCTTAGTCGGGGCTATGGTATGTGAATTATTTCCATATAATTCCTCTGTTGTGGTTAATTTTTTGAAAGCGGAAAAGGAAAATGTATTGTCTCATCCGCCTTATTCCCCTGACCTAGCCATTTGTGATTGTATATTGGGTATACCCAAAAGTGAGTATGAAAATTGTATCCAAAACTGGATAAAAGATTGAAAATGTGTATTAAGGCGAAATGGGATTTTTTTGAAGGGTACTAGGCTAACTTTGTCCGGTGGAAATAAAAATCACAGAGAGAAAAAAGACAGGTTTCATTAAGTTTTGAACATCCTCTTATATGTAATGTATGTTAACAATCCATCATCTAGCATCAATGTTTTTCGATTTTTCGAAGTAAAAAGAGGATAGCTTCTATAGATCATGCATGTTTTCTTTTCATTTAGATCGTTAAGAGTGTATCTCGAATGTTTCGTGCTTGATGGGGGTGTCGTAATCCACGATAAAATTATACTGCCGCGCAATAAAATATTCACGTAACATTTCGCTTGTCACCTTGAGCAAGTCACATACTTTAACACTGCTTCGACCATCAGATAATCATATTTACAAATAGACATAATTTATTACAACAAACTCATTAGCATAAGATTAAGCCAAAAGTAACAAGGCCTTCACTACGGGTTGGGTCTGGAGGTTAAAGTTAATTATAGAAAAAACTTTCATAATGTATGTATGTCCTTGAACTAGAGGGTAAGTATATTTTTGTTGGTTGCGACAAATTGTGTAAATGTGACCTTCACCTTGATTGTAAGCACATTGCCTTTGTCACAGCACATCTTCTCATTGAGATGAGCATATGTGTATTATATTATTGCAATCCAATGATAGATAAAGAATAAGGTGGGGACCTGGCTCTTAGTCGCTACACATTATCTCATGGTGGTGAACATTTGTATATACTATTATCAAAATCAATGATGAATAAAGAAGTTATAGCCTGGACACGAAACTTAAAGTAATGACATTCAAAGTACATGTGTGACCTTAACCTTTGAAGGTAGGAACCTAGCTCTTAGTCACGACATATCGTCTCTTGATCATTTGAGTATAATATTAGAATCCAATGACACCGGTAGGGGACTAATAGTAGTATTAATTTAAAATTTCGCATATACAGAATTAAATATCCCTAAGTCTTTAATTTTATTCTTAAAAGTTGCAACTAAATCTAAAATATATCTGCCCGTCCGTCCGTCCTTCCGCCCGCACGCCCGTCCGCCCTTCTGTCTGTCTGCCCATCTATTTGTAAAGTTATAACTGTTTTGGAATAGTATTCTGCACACTATGCCAGGTACAGTTTTTTATTGTTTTATTTTGTTTATATTATATACACTATATTTTATAATAATTGATATAAATTGATCACCTTGATATGTGTACATCGTATGAAAAGAAGGCCCATAAATCATGTATATAAATGGTAATCATTTTGACTAAGGCTTTTACCCCCGACCAGGTTATTTATAAATAGTATATTTGTAGATATCTAAACTGCCACGAGATGTGAATTTTCGCGATAGCTATTCAGAATTATTAAGAAAACAAAAGATTAAATAACTAGTAACGTGATTTTTCGTGATAATTAGTCAACATTATTACGAAAACAAAATTTCAAATGTATCAGATAATTCTTATCACGTTATCTATTGTGCTAACATTATGACAGAAGTGGGTAGTATCGCAGAAAGTTTTGTTATATAAAATTGTTGAAAATTAAAGAGAAAAAGTAACATTATCGCGAAAAATACTCGATAAATTATCTAGCAATCTCGTGGCAGAAATATGCTACCATACTATATAGAGGCGGATTCCTTTCGTTATGTGGCCATTAAAATAAGACAACATTTAAACGCCAGAACAAAAATACTGCAGAACATCAAAAAGGAAAGCCGATGATAATGAAACTTCGAATAGACGTCATTGTATATTGTCGTCTGTTCGTGTTGTTGTCTTTTCGTTTTGCCGTCTAACGAAATGACAACATGACATAAACCAGCCACCATACATATTCCTATATTAAGTTATGTACTGACGTGTTCGTTAGCTGTGCTATGATTAAATGTACTTATATCTATACCACGAAATGTGTTTCTTCCAGGTATTATATATGACCTAAATCAATACAACTCGATAAACGTATACCATTTTCTGATATTAACAAAGAGCGATATCTCAGGTAAACTATTGTGTATTATATATTGTTTATTATATATATATACGTGTACAAATAGACTACTTTTTTGCGCAATGATACCCTATGCATATTCTATTGCTACTACTTCTTCAACAATATATCATATCTATAAAAAGGAAGTGTGAATTTTTTATTCTCAAAATGTGGCAGTAAACTATGATTTGAATTTAAAACAAAACTTTAGTTAACAACAACAGAGATGGGGGTTAAACATTCAACTTTCAGTAAAATGTTCTGGTGAAAAATATACTTTATTTTAATTAACAAATCTTGATTTTGACAATCAGAGTTTATTTGATAATAACATGTATCGAACAGTGTCACATTTAGTCTTAAATCTGCAATAGTGTGATCAATAGTGTGCCCAATATCATGCTATAACGTATGAAACTATTTCGCACGGTCCCCAATATCATTCAAAGGCTGGTAAATAAAACGTTTCATCGTGCAGAACTTCCGAGTAGTATTTATCGGTAACGGAAATTGGCAGGTACTTCCTAAAAATACTGGGGTAAATCCGTATTTATATATAGTTTCAGAGACATACAGTGAATAACTATTACCGGATATATTTGTTTACTATACTTATAACAAGTAATATAATACATTCATAGTAGGAGAATGTGCTCTTTGGATCTAAAAATAGATATACAAGTCGAACATTTACAGAACATAGTCAACAAAAAACAGGCATGCACAAAAAATAAAAGAAAAAAAATAGAACCAACGTATGCGACACCACAAACATACACGTGTTCGCAACAGGGGTACCGCCTTTAAACATTCACAACATTTCTATCGCCTCTAAACTTTCACAACAGGGGTACCGCCTTTAAACGTCCACAACAGGTGGACCGCCTTTAAACGTTCACAAATCACAACACGGATACCGCGTTTAAACGTTCACAACAGGGGTACCGCCTTTAAACATTCACAAAAGAGATACCGCCTTTAAACGTTCACAACAGATGGACCGCCTTTAAACATTCGCAACAGGTGGACCGCCTTTAAACGTTCACAACAGGGATACCGCCTTTAAACGTTCACAACAGGGGTACCGCCTTTAAACTTTAACAACAGGGGTACCGCCTTTAAACGTTCACAACAGATGAACCGCTTTTAAACGTTCACAACAGGGGTACCGCCATTAAACGTTCACAACAGGTAGACCGCCATTAAACGTTCACAACAGTGGTACCGAATTTAAACGTTCACAACAAGGATACCGCATTTAAACGTTCACAACAGGTGGACCGCCTTTAAACGTTCACAACAGGGGTACCGCATTTAAATGCTCACAACAGTTAGACCGCCTTTACACGTTCACAACAGGTGCACCGCCTTTAAACGTTCACAACAGGGGTACCTCTTTAAACGTTGACAACAGGTGAACCGCCTTTAAACGTTCACAACAGGTGGACCGCCTTTCAATGTTCACAACAGGGTACCGCCTTTAAACGTTCACAACATGGGTACCGCCTTTAAACGTTCGCAACAGGTGGACCGCCTTTAAACGTTCACAACAGAGATACCGCCTTTAAACGTTCACAACAGAGGTACCGCCTTTAAACATTCACAACAGGGGTACCGCCTTTAAACGTTCACAACAGATGAACCGCTTTTAAACGTTCACAACAGGGGTACCGCCATTAAACGTTCACAACAGGTGGACCGCCATTAAACGTTAACAACAGGGGTACCGAATTTAAACGTTCACAACAGGGATACCGCATTTAAACGTTCACAACAGGTGGACCGCCTTTAAACGTTCACAACAGGGGTATCGCATTTAAATGTTCACAACAGTTGGACCGCCTTTACACGTTCACAACAGGTGGACCGCCTTTAAACGTTCACAACAGGGGTACCTCTTTAAACGTTGACAACAGGTGAACCGCCTTTAAACGTTCACAACAGATGGACCGCATTTAAACGTTCACATCAGATGGACCGCCTTCAAACATTCACAACAGTTGGACCGCCTTTAAACGTTCACAACAGATGGTCCGCCTTTAAACGTTCACAACAGATGGACCGCCATTAAACGTTCACAACAGATGGACTGCCTTTAAACGTTCATAACAGGTGGACCGCTTTTAAACGTTCACAACAGATGGACCGCCTTTAAACGTTCACAACAGGTGGACCGCATTTAAACGTTCACAACAGGGGTATCGCCATTAAAAGTTCACAATAGGGGTACCGCATTTAAACGTTCACCACAGGTGGACCGCCATGAAACATTCACAACTAGGGTATCGCATTTAAACTTTCACAACAGGTGGACAGCCTTTAAACGTTCACACAATGGGGACCGTCTTTAAACGTTCACAACAGGGGTACCGCCTTAAACGTTCACAACAAATGGACCGCCTTTAAACTTCACAAAAGATGGACCGCCTTTAAACGTTCACAACAGGGGTACTGCCTTTAAACGTTCACAAAATGTGGACCGCCTTTAAACGTTCACAACAGATAGACCGCCTTTTAACGTTCACAAAAGATGGACCGCCTTTACACGTTCACAACAGGTGTACCGCCTTTAACGTTCGCAACAGCTGGATCTCCTTTAAACGTTCACAACAGGTTGACAGCCTTTAAACGTTCACAACAGGTGGGCCGCCTTTAAACAGTTACAACAGGTGGACCGTCTTTAAACGTTCAAAACAGATGGACTGCCTTTAAACGTTCACATCAGATGGACCGCCTTTAAACGTTTACAACAGGTGGACCGCCTTTAAACGTTCACAACAGGTGGACCGCCTTTAAACGTTTACAACAGATGGATCGCCTTTAAACGTTCACAACAGGTGGACCGCCTTTAAACTCTCACAACAGGGGTACCGCCATGAAACGTTTACAACAGGGGTACCGCCTTTAAACTTTCACAACAGGTGGACCGCCTTTAAACATTCACAACAGGGGTACAGCATTTAAACGTTCACAACAGGTGGACCGCCTTTAAACGTTCACAACAGGTGGACAGCCTTTAAACGTTCACAAAATGGGGACCGTCTTTAAACGTTCACAATAGTGGTACCGCCTTTAAACGTTCACAACAGGTGGACCGTCTTTAAACGTTCACAATAGGGGTTACGCCTTCAAACGTTCGCAACAGGTGGACCGCCTTTAAACATACACAACAGGTGTACCACCTTTAAACATTCACAACAGGGGTACCGCCTTTAAACATTTACAAGAGGGGTACCATCTTTAAACATTCATAACAGGGGTACCGCCTTTAAACATTTACAACAGGGGGTACCGCCATACACATTCACAACAGGGGTACCAACTTTAAACGTTCACAACAGGCGTACCGCCTTTAAACGTTCACAACAGGTGGACCGCCTTTAAACGTTCGCAAAATATGGACTGCCTTTAAACGTTCACAACAGGGGTACCGCCTTTAAACATTCACAACAGTTGGACCGCCCTTTAAACGTTCACAGCAGGGGTACCGCCTTTAAACGTTTACAACAGGGGTACGCCATTAAACGTTCACAACAAGGGTACCGCCTTTGAACGTTCACAACAGGAGGACTGCCTTTAAACGTTTACAACAGGGATACATCCATTAAACGTTCACAACAGGGGTACAGGGGGTACCTCTATTAAACGTTCACAACAGGGGTACCGCCATTAAACGTTCACAACAGGTGTACCACCTTTAAACATTCACAACAGGGGTACCGCCTTTACACATTTACAGCAGGGGTACCGCCTTTAAACATTCAAAACAGGGGTACCACGTTTAAACGTTCACAACAGCTGGACCTCCTTTAAACGTTCACAACAGGTGGACTGCCTTTAAACGTTCACAACGGGGTTACCGCCATTAAACGTTCACAACAAGGGTACCGCCTTTAAACGTTCACAACAGAGGTACCACCTTTAAACGTTCACAACAGGGGTACCGCCTTTAAACGTTCACCACAGGTGGACTGCCTTTAAACGTTTACAACACGGGTACCGCCATTAAACGTTCACAACAGGGGTACCGCCTTTAAACGTTCACAACAGGTGGACCGCCTTTAAACGTTTACAACAGGTGGACCGCCTTTAAACGTTTACAACAGGTGGACCGCCTTTAAACGTTCACAACAGGGGTACCGCCATTAAACGTTCACAACAGGGGTACTGCCTTTAAACGTTCACAACAGGTGGATTGCCTTTAAACGTTCACAACAGGTGGACCGCCTTTAAACGGTCAGTGGATAAAAATGCCGTTAGGGGTATAAACCAGGTTCTAGGATGCAGCAAATCTCACATCAAATGTTACCGTCCTTTCGGGATTTAGATAAACATCATCATAGGGTCTACAATCTGTTTGGTCATAGCACAATCAAAGAGGAAAGCATAGCACTGTGGCAAAGTGTAAATGGGTCAACTAGTAAAATTCAATGCGTTGAAAAATGATAGGGTCATATACTCTTTTGATAAACTTATTAAAAAGATTAATATCTGTTTAAATGATATTTCTGGTTGAATGTATTCACAGTATAACTGTTTGTATAATTATGCTTCATTAGTGTTTCAGTTATAAATCGAAGCCATTCGATACAAATCAAAGAAACTTTCGCACAAATAACTTTTCCTACTTCAATATTAAAACATTAACAAATCAACTACAAAGTTATATATGGCCTAAAAAAGATCTATGGTGGTTTCCTTTTCACTATAATAATAAATACTGAAAAAGGGATCCACTGGAAGCAACACACACAAACAAGAGAGAAAGTAGCCGGTGCTATTACGTGGTGGTGGGGTAGGGCAGCATAAGGCGTGTTACACTTAAATTACCTCTCATGAACAGACTCAATAAAACCGAGTCTGCTACATTTATCTATTGTTTGTGTTTCATTCTTCTAAGGGATCCTCTTTTCAGTATTTATTAGTATGACCTTGATCCTAATGGAAAACGGAAAACAAAAAGAGCTCTAACCTTATGTTTAGATATAATAATATACAAACACATTAAACAATCTAAATAATATGGTCTACCCTTTCTCCATCCCTAACCCCCACCTCCCCCCCCACCCCCCAACACCCAACCCCCACTCATCACCACCATTCCCCCCACTCCCCCGACCCACTCCCATTTCACTCAATTCATGTGTATGTTGAAAATAGAGTTTGCATTTAACAAACGATATTGAACTTTGGTTATAATTTTAAATTCAATAATAGTAGCAGATCATCGTTAGCTCTAATATTGCTGACTTTAAATACCATTTATTCCCTTAGCCTCGTCCGTCGGTTGGGGACGTAAACCGGGCGGTCCCGTGTATCGGTCTATCCTCCGAGCACATTAAAGAACCATAGGAATCTATTCGATAATAAGAGTAGGGCAGGTTCCCGGATTCCTATGTATCCTTTCCCTCTCTCTGGGGCGGCTCTAAATAACCTATACTGTGTTGATAATCCGCTAAACAACATTCAGTTCAATTCAATTAAGTACCATTTCATTGATGTAATTGATACTTTGTTCAACCCGTTTTTCGAAAAGAAATCTCGAATTATAAATACTAATAGGTTTGTTAAGCAGACACAATGTAATAACTCCGATTCTTATCCAGGGTGTTGTGTTATAAGACATTACTTTTTACCATCGACTTATTAAATCCGATGAAATCCGATGAAAAACGGTTGCATATGACACGTTCTGAGTATAAACTTCAATCAAAGTGATTAATAATTTCACCGACCCATTTACATTAGCCATTAGTCTATTTCCTCGCGTATCTGCCTTCCTAGTCCCGAATGCGCAGTTGCGTAATTAAAGGTGAATATATATATATTGATTAATTGTTTTTATATGTCCATAGTGATTACCGGCGTAAGACTCACCCACCCCAATACCATCCCACCACCACACTACCCCCAACCCAGCAAAACACATATGTACGTGGCGTATCGAACCAGCATTCTTTCGGTTACAAGGCAAATCTGCTACTATAAGCATCAGAGATATATATCAGTGTATTCCCTTGTTCCTCATTATCCTGCGCCTCAGTCTGGGAGCGGCTCTACATACTGTAAATAAAGTGTTCATAAGCCGTTAACCTGCAGTTTAATTATAGCATACACTGCTTAACTTATGTTCCGATAATATCACAGTTTAATTCAGTTTCGTTTTCGAGGTTGTATAAGGAAGTGTAATTACCTGTTTTCAAAGCATTGACGGTTTTATAAGAGCATAACTTTTGCGGCACTCGGTCGTGTTTATTCTTCTGAACAATGTTGATTATCGTACAATTACATTGAACTGCGTCGAAATATGGTAAGTTAACTTGTTATATGTTTTAGTTAAATGTGTTAGTGTAGTTGGTGTCCATTTTTTGTTTTACGCTGTTTATGGTTTCGCCTTTTGCAAAACTGGTTTTGTGGTTAATGGTGAATTATATAATGTCGGCTAAATAATTGGAAATACATATGATATGTTTTTGAAAACAAATAGTTTTGAAAACAACGATATAGCAAGACCATATCATGTCTAGTTTAATCAAAAATAATTACCAATAATGTACAGCTTTATTGATTTGTTTGTTTGTTGTTTGATTGAATGGTGTTTTACGTCATTTTTCGCACATTTTAGGCCATATATAACGGTCGATTTTGTGTGTGGTAGTGGCAGACTCACCCAATATTTCCTGGATAGAACCAGTACTGTATACCTCCCGACATCCGTAAGAATCGCCACTTTCTCATTTACAAGTTGAGCTTCCAGTGGGATTCGAATCCGCATCGGTAAGAGGAGAGAAGGTTTACAACGCATCGTAGTAAACCACTTGACCACGGAAGCGACGTTTATGGAATAAAATATGTCAATACCGTGATTCTTTAACTTGCCTAGTAGTCATAAGTTGCGGGTCTTGTCTCGGAACATTGAGCCATTCACTAAGTCCAGCTGCATCGGTCATCAAACATGCACTCGGCGAACAGTCCTATATATTACTCTATATCTTCCGGGAAAGTTACTTTCTTGAGAGTTGTTCAATTTGAAAATAAAACGAAGTATCATTCGGCTACAAAGCAAACATGCTGCTATAAGCACCATGTTCTACGTCGGCGTATCAAACTCGCAACCCTTCGGCAACGAGGTAAGCATGCTACTAAAACCACACTTTTCCGAGGCGGTGTGTTGAACTCGCAACCCTTCGGTTACGAAGTAAGTATGCTACTATAACCACAATTTTCCGAGGCGGCGAGCTCTCAACCCTTCGGTTAAGAAGCAAACATGGACTATAGGCACCATGTTTCACGGCGGCGTATTGAACTCGCAACCCTTCGGTTACGAGGTAAATATGATACTATAAGCACCAAGTTCCATGGCGGTGTATCGAACCCCCAATTCGTTGGTTATTAGGATAATCATTCATGTTAATACATATTTATCGTATATCATAACTTCCATTGAGGAAGTAACACATATTAAACAAGACCAAGCTTGCTCCTGTTTTCATTGACGTTAACTTTTATGGGACTCGGTCGTGTTGATTCTTACGACGAACAATGTTGATTGTCTTATTATTACAATAAGCTCAATTAGAAGATGGTAAGTCATGTATACTCCTTACATTAGTGCATGCATGTAGCACAGTAGATACTTTTTCTTTATGACAGATGCTTTAATTGTATTTAAGTATAAGTGTACTTGGTCGCCATTTTTATTTTTAAAATGATTATTATAGTTTCGCTTTCACAATACTATGGTTGTGCTTTAATAATTATTGATATGACATTCAAACTATAGATTTTTTTAATGGGGATATTTGGGTGGGGTGGGGATGAGATGCTATGGGCGATATATTTTTATACAGCGGTAAGGCGAGGACATGCAATGTTTATTTGAATACAGACGGTGGAAACTAATTTGTTGATTTACTGAACAAAATTATGGTTAGACCATGTTAAAAATGATAAATGAATTTTTTTTACTAATTAGTGTTTTACCTTTCATGCACTGTATTTTTTATATTGTATATATATATTTAAAAATACTGCCTCTAAATTTCCACGGTATTGTGATATCTCCTTATTTACATATAAATACGTCAGAGCTAATTCAGTTAATATATAAATAGCCGCGTCACCTTGAGCATGTTGAGTCATTTAATCCACGGCTTCAACTGTGAGCGGGCGGTCCCATGTACTGGAGTCTATTTTCTGGAGATGTTAATGACTCGAGGAATCTAACCGAAAGTAAATGAATATGTATCCTTTTGTTCTTTGAAGAGAATTGGTTATAATTATGTATTTGTTTGAAAATAATTTGCAGGTAAAATGGAATAGAAAATAATAATGTTTAAACAAATATACTGCTGTAAAACTGTTTCATATATAATCTATATATAAGCTTTTACTGTAGCGTTTGATGTTTGTCGTTCAACTTGTGTTGTCGTGCCCTTAACGGTTTGTTCTCTTGCTGTTCTGGCTTATGCCAACTCAATGAGTACTTTCTTTGTGGCTTTCTACGCTTTTGTTTTTTATATTATATATACATCATTTATGTGATTTACAAATATTGCTTTCTAATGCTGCCTTGTTTGTTAGAGATTATAACCTGGCGGGGATATCTTTATTTACACTGTCTCGTCTTTTAAGATGACAATAGGGTAAGAGTGAGGTTTGGTGCACCCTAGAACCTGGTTTAAACCCACAGCGGCCTTTTTTGCCAATGACCGTTCCAAGGCGTTAGCCTTATTGTCAACCTATGTTTGTGATGTCTTATCTTGCTTTTATCATCTTTAAATTTGTTTTTTGTTTCTATGTGTGATTTTGGTTACTGTCGTCCTTGAATGATACATTTCCTGTTCGATATCGAGATGTACTTTCAATAAAATATGGAAGCAATTATATATAAATAATAAGACGTATCTTCAAATCTTGTTTAATTTCGGTATGCAGCTAATACTATTAACACGTTTCTTTTGATCAACAACAAAGTTAGCTATTGCGTTGTCATATACGTATATGTTACCTTAAAACACCTATACATTTTAATTCATGTCATTTCAATTTAAAACGATTGAATGCATTATTGCGTATCACTTATTTAACTGCGGTTCATGTTGTTGTATGTGCTATATATAAATGGCTCAATGCCACGAAATCACTTTCTTCTGGGTATTAACCGATTAATAAAAGTAATAGCCTTGGTCTTAGCAAATCGGTAAATTTATATCGTTTTTCCGATAATTACAAATTAAAAATGTCAATTTGAATTCATAGAACTATAGCAAGAGGAGTTATATTGATAATGTGTATCTGTGTAAAATAGTGTGTGTGTGTGATATGTGTGTACCTGTATATACCAATCAACACTCAACTTGTTAAGTTATACGCCTAATTATTTTTTTTTTTGATATATTCTAGTGTATTTATGCTTTTAAAATAGCTTTATTGATCAACGTGCATATATATGAAAGGGTCTTACTTTGAACTGTTTGAAAATGATGTGACACTAATTGTGAATAGATTATACAGTGTTTGAAAACGTTACGCAGTACCAATTCCTCTGTCTTCGGGGCTTTGTTATTTTTTTTATTATTTATCATATTTTTATTTAAATGTTTTTACTTTTATACTCCTTTTTTATTTTATTTCGGAAACAGGGATCGGTAGATGGATCAGTGTGTATCATCGCTAGAGACACTGTTGGATTTTAAATAGTACTATTGAATGAGAACATGTTTATAAACCTTCAATTTTGTGACCAAAATGTATTCAAAAAGTCAATTTAATATATAAATATGTTAATAATTGAGTCAACTTTTCATAATGGAACTTTTGTTTAAATAATTATCAAAAAATAAAAAATTACTGTATTTATAATCTCCAATTAAAAAATAAAAATAAATATATAACCATCTATGTTATGCACGTTTGTATATACAACTGCTGGCTTAATAAAAAATAAAAATATAACCATATATGGTATACATATATGTACAAGTGTATACACAACTGTTGGGATACTTCAATACGTATATTAGCTTGATAGACTTCTTTACAATTTACCACGTAAAAGTTTAGAAATACACAATCTAGTGCATATACCATTTGTAAATTTCTGCTACTTTCAATACTTTAATAAATATAATCATTTTCGTTTATTGACAATTTAATACACATATTTGCATAACAGATAGAGTTTATTTTTATTTGAAATACTCATTCAGTTGTAAAACGAATTCGAACTTGAATTGTTTATATTCAGATTAACATATAAATATTGATGGCGTAATTATGTATAATATTTACACTTCATGATAACATGATATTCATCTTCGACATCGTCAGAAGAACACAAAATGCGTTTTCTGTTAGCATACGGTATATTATTATTATGTAGTCCTATTTTTACGCTAAGACTGCTGAGCATCTAGTTTGGAAAAGGCAATTTTGAATTTAAGTGGAATGTTTATAGTAAGGTAATGTTCAATATTTTATAGTGACTTATAGTGTTGATAATGTCTAGCTTTACCGCACTGGGTTACATCCGCATGCCAGTTTTGAAGAGAGCAGTCTTATAATCGCTGTTTAAAAACTGATATAAACATATGTTCATCTCCAATGTCTTCAGAAATACATGTAATACCACATCCATATCTAAAAAGCAAATATAGATATAAAATTCGATCAGGAAAAGCAGCATTCAAGGACGACAGTCAACCACAAACACACACAGAAACAAAGAACAAATATAAAGATGAATAAAAACACAAAAGGGTTGACAATAGCGCTACCGCCTTGGAACGGTCAGTGGCAAAAAAGTCCGCGGGGGGTTTAAACCAGCTTCTAGGGTGCACCAAACCTCACACTTACCCTACTGTCAACCCAAAACGGGACAGTGTAAATAAAGAAATCCTCGCCATGAACTATTCTCTAACCAACAAGGCAGCATTAAAAGGCAATATAAGCAAAACACAAATATGCTCGTGTTTATATAAATACAAAAAAACAATAGCCTAGAAAGCCAAAAAGAAGGTAATCAATACCTGGCAGAAGCCAGAGCAACAAGAGAATAAACCATTTAGGGCACGACAAGACAAGACTGCAGACAAACATCAAACGTCACCGTCCTTTTGGGCTTTAGGTTGACGTCATCATAGGGTCCACAGTCTGTCCGGTCATCGCACAATCAAAGAGGAAAGCATAATGGCGAACTGTAAGTGGGTCCTCCATCAAGCATGATGTGCGTTGCAAAATTATAGGGTCATAACCTCTTTTGATAAACCTTTTAACAAGTTTAACAAAGATAGTATGAAAGTGATCATGACCAAGGATCTTAAGAAGTTTGTAAATCACGTCACCATTGAAGTCAAGTTGTGATAGTCCTTGTCGCAGAAGAGTTCTTAAATTACTTTTATATTTGGAAAGAAGATCAGGGTTACGATAATAACATTTGCAAAGGTTTTACGCAGTTTATGGCAACGGTAACCCTGATGGAGTAGCTTTTAGGTTAAACTGGATCAATGAATGTCATACAATAAGTTTTGTACATGCGTAGCCCATGTTGTTCTTTCTGCTTCACCAAGCTTTCTTAGCATAATACAGCACTGTTTTGGATATATATTATTATTTAATCGGCAAAGTCGTATCCAATACTTAATACATCTACAATAATAATTTACAAATAACGGAAACCTACCGCATTCGCCTTTTGCGAACGCGTGAAATGTATTTTATCATATTTATACAGCCTTAAATATCTGTTGCAAAATTGATTTTGGACATTTTCAGTTTGAGAAGAATATTCATACCCCAATATTTCAGAGCCATATGTTAAGATGGGGATAACCATTGAATCAAATAATCTAAAAAGTTCACAATAATCAAAATAACCAACATTTCATTGTACTTTTAGGTGTTATAAAGATACCCATGTACTTTAACACGAACCTGTTTCAATCAGAGTTCCTTATAAGTCCAAAGTTCATTGCCTCTCAGATAACCACTATTTCTATATACAATTACTTTTTTATTTTTGAGATTGATGGACATACCTGTTTTATTACAAAAAGTTGATATAACATTTATTTGTGACTGTAATTGTCTTACAGTATCAGCACAGTTAGCCATATCCAAATATACTATATACTATGGGACGCCTAGGAATCTGTAGAGGGATAACATTGGTGTCATAACATTGGTGGAACGTTCAAAACCGGTACTGTAGACTGTAACCGGTAGTCTCTTTTGCAATTATAACCATATTTTCGATAGATTGTGGGCTTCAGTTCGCCAAAGTATTTATTTGATACTTTTTGTCCTGATACATATTAAAAGATCAATCACATAAATATTTTAGCAATTGATCAAAGAAATAGCTATGTCTCTAGGCCTGTCTTGGGTGTAGAAACCATGGCATTTTTCAGGCATTATATGTAAAATATGATAAGGTCGCAGTATATATTTAAAGTTTATATAAATTGTATGCAATCAACAAGACGTGTTTCTATATCTTAAGATGTGTGTCTAACATTAAAAATAAAAAAATACGAACGTATTCGTACGAGAAACGTATGTTTTTAATTATCGCTCCAAAAGAAGCATGCTTTACATGCTGCCTTAATACTTGATATACTCAACTTATAAACAATTGACACGTGCAGCAACGTGCATAGATTAAATGTACGTACTAATTTCTTGGAATAAATTGTCAGGGTATAGATTATAGGATTCTTGCATATCATTTACATTCTGCGCGTTCACGTCGCCAACTACTAACGTGTTGCATGTTTATTTACACAATGACGTCCTGCAACTGTCATTGTTTATATCAGCGCTCGACCTTTATCTTCCCCCCATGTTTAAGATCAGGCTTTCCAGCACTCATGTAAAACGGGATAACCGTATCCGGTATACAAGAAAATAATATTGGCATTAGTAAACGTTTACTATCAACCATAATATATTATGTCCATACACATAATTAGATAAAATACATTTTGTATTTCTGTTCTAATTAAGTTTTAGACTCAGATTAATATTATTTGTAGTATGGGCGGTGAATTTGTCTTTGATGAATGCATAGCACAGACTCGTTTAATTCAGGATAAACAAAGGGGTGGTGGTTTACCTTACTCTAACGTACGATAAATGGAAGTTAGAGTACGGACAGGGTCATTACTTAAACATACTACAAAAGAGATACTCGTTGGTTATTTAAAAATATCGATGGGCTACGCCCATCTCGGCCCATCTCGGTGTTTAAATAAACCAACTCGCTGAGATCAGACTATCTATTATATGTTCTACATGTACTTACCCATGCTAAGTCCCTCAACAATTAATAAATCATGGGTACTCAGTTTATGATATGACCCATCTGAATAAAGTTTGTGCAAATGCAGTACCTTAGTTTAAATGTAATGATTCGATCTAAAAGTAGGGTTAACTGCTGTGTAGAAAGAACATTGCACTTAGTATCTTACTACCATGAATAGCCAATTGTATACGAACTTATACGAGGCGGTCCATGATGAAAATCTAGCAGTTACCGTTGACATATCCTAGTAGGAAGTAATACAATACATAAGACGGTTTGTTCATGTAATAACATGGCATTCTTCGTGGCTAATACTGTTTTAAAGAAAGTTCATGTTAACTACTTGTACAGCATATAATATATTATAGTGCACTCTTGTATCCAGTGTTAAATTATTTGAAGCCATTCTTCATAAATAAGAGATTAAATGTATGTAAATCGCACGTAATCTGCTCCTTCGGGTATTTACATACTAGTAATTGGGTAAATCAATATTGCATTCATGTCGTTTTCTTTTTGAAAACGTAGTATGTCAGTGCAGACACTCCGCTCAAATTATTTCAATTATGCACTATGACATTATTGAGAATATTCTATTGATTAAGAATATATCGGTGTTTAAAAAGGCTCTTCAAGTTGGCTTTCTTCGGTAAAATGGCTGAATTATTTGAACATGTTTGTGCACATTGCATAAAATCAATAAACTGTCGTTTAGGCCTCACAGGTTAGGGCTTAAAGTATAGCTCACACTTGGTGTAAAAATGTACATAAGACAAAACATGGATTGTTTTGGCACATCTTTATTGATAAAAGCACTAAAAATGAACTTTCATCATGTAGTTATTGTTAAAACTCAATATGAACAGAAAATGAGCTCTTTGTTCATTTTTGCATGTTCCTAATTTAGTTTACTTGTTCCTTAATCATAGTAAATAGTAGTAGTAGTTATAGTAGTAGCTGTAGTAGTAGTAGTAATATTAGTAGTAGTAGTAGTAGTAGTAGTAGCAGCAGCAGCAACAGCAGCTGCAGTAGTGGTAGTAGTAGTAGTAGCCTAAACCATAATTATTTTTTTTAAACAAAATACATGAGTAATGAATAATGAAAGAAAAATGAGATCCTTTGGAAACAGAAAGCTCAACCAAGAGTATAAAATAGAAAATTTAGTTTTATTGTGTCTAATGTGAGACGCAACACCTTTCGCGTATCTTGTCGCCGTCTGAAGAGGTATTCTACTTCAAAGGCATGCTCGATGATTTCAAACGACCATGGAGAGACTTCTTAAAATGCCTAAAAGGGAGATCCTTTGGAAGCCACAAGCTCAACCAATAGCATAAATTAGCATTCTTGGTTTTATTTAGACTGTTCATGAAAGGTAATGTAAGCAGAAACACCTCTCACGCCGTCTAACACCTGCCTAATGGGTATTCTACTTCAACGCAATGTTTATTGTTGTCGTTGATCCCAAAGAACCAGTAAAATAACACTAACTGATTCGTAGCACGGGCATAATATTTACAGCCGCCACACTGCACTGAACGCATTATGATATATCTTGAATTTGTCAAAGCCATAGGTGATTGGGGTGTCGTGATCTAGTAGTAACGTGTTTTTACCACGTAGTCGAACGTTTAAATTTTTACGCCGCCGCGGATCGTGACTGTTCGAGATCCCACAGCGTAACAGCTTAACCTTGCGCTAATAACATTGAGCAAGTCTCATATATACTACTTCTTCGACCATCTAATATGACAGCTACATATACTGGAGTCCATATTTAGGGGAGGTTCATAACTCCAGAAATATATCCGAAAGTAAAGTACCTGCGTCTTGGTCATTTCTATTTGTTATACTCATCCTCTCTTTTTTATTTACGAGATTTTAACTAAAGTCTAAGCCGTTCTATTCAAATCAAATAATTTGCACAGCCAGTTTGCATCTAATAAAGGTAAAACAACAAAAAAATAGCAATTACTTTCTTATATAAATAGTATTTGTTAAACAATGACCTTGACATTGTATTTCTTTTTCAATTAAATATGGTTAATATTCTATGACATGTCGAATCCTAAGCCCTTCAATTACGAGGCAAGCATGCTACCATAAGAACAATGTTCCGTGGCAGCGTGTCGAACCCGCAACCCTTCGGCTACGAAGCAAACATGCTACTATAAGCACCATGTTTTACGGCGGCGTATCGAAATCGCAACCCTTAGGTTACGAGGCAAGCATGCTACTAAAACCACACTTTTCCGAGCCGGCGTGTCGAACTCGCAACCCTTCGGTTACGAGTTAAGCATTGTACTTTAAGCACAATCGAACCCTTAACTCTTCGGTTATGATGTTTTCATGTTCTTTGCTTTCCCTCATTTTAGAAGCGGCACTAAATACATTCAATAGTGTATTGGTAAGCCGTTAAACAGCAATTTCGTGTTTTCATAAACGGTTTTAAGTAAGGTGTTATAATGACGAAGTTTCGTTTTCGAAATTATACGTCAATACATTTATATCGTATATCATAACTTGCATTGAGGAAGTGACAAATATTAAGCAAGACCAAGCTTGCTCCTGTTTTCATTGACGTTAACTTTTGCGGGACTCGGTCGTGTTGATTCTTATGCGACAAACAATGCTGATTATTTTTAAAATTATGATAAGCTAAATTAGAAGATGGTAAGTTATTGTATACTGTTTACATTATTGTGTATATGTAGTACCTTAGATAAGCCTTATTATCAAATTGATATTAATGGCATATGTTTTAATGTATTTAAAACTTCGTGTATTTAGTGGCACTTTTATTTCTTACTATGATTAACATAGTTTTGCTTTCCCAATATTACGATTCTGTTGTAAATAGTTAATTTAATTATATACTTTCCAGTAAAATAGTGGATTTTAAGATTAAAATAAAATCTTATATTTTCATTGTTTATATTTCAAATGTGATATATTTTCACTCAAAATGACGTCTTGCAAATGTTGACGTTGTTCACGTTGTTGGCGTTATTGACGTCATAATGCTGTTTTGGCGCATATTATTTTTCTCTGCATAAATTTCCAGGTTCTGAGTAGAATAATAAATAGAGAAGAATAATAAATAGAATATGTGTTGGTTTGTCGTGAATATAGGATTTATTTTCATCTCGAAGTGAGAAAACACAAATATTTTCACTCGTCCTAAAGCACTCTTGAAAATATAAGTTTTCTCACTTCTCGGGGAAAATAAATTCTATATTCACTCAAAACAAACAAATATCCTCTGTATATATGTCTGCCAAATAAAATCAAACATAAGATTTATTGTTCGGGTGGTTGAGATAATGTTAGAGTACATGTAATCTTGTTTTGAATATATATTGGGGACCAGTATGTACAGGTTAATTGAATAAAATATGGTAAACTTATTTTTAATTTGAAAAAGACCCTGCCTTTTAAAGTGTGTACACTTTCAAATAAAAACACTACACAATTTTACAAATATATAACTGTCGACTGCATATTCTTGAAGTATACAGAACGACTGATGTTTGTAGAATTTTACATTGAAGAAAATGTCTATTTTAACATGAAGCTGTTTTATTGTAAAATCCATTAGTATTCAGTAGGGCAGCAGCCTTGATATTTTCCTACATCTATCAAATATTGGTAACGCATGGCAACGAAAAGTAGTACGTCATCTTCCGGCAACGTCAAAAAAATAAATAAATGTCCGCCATTTTGGATTTTTTAAAACACATAATTTGGAAGATTGTGACAATTTTTGATCATGAAATCTGTCGAAGCGAGGGGCGATAACTCTAAAAGATGCCATTTTTAGAATACGTTTAAAATGACAACAACCGTGTGTTTTTTGTTAAATAAAATACGATTGTTTGGTGAATCTCCGACATAATAATTTACGTCTGATATGATTTGTTTTCTCTGTCATCTAGTCTAAGCTTTAAACAAGTTTTTTTTAAAAAAAAGTACTATAAAATCCGCGCATCTGCACGTGCTCGCAAAATATGAACTACGTTGCCTCCAACCCCAATTATTTATGTTTGAGTTATGCGGTTCAGGCACTTGAAATGACTTGTCTGCTCCCCTACTGATTATCGTCTCAGTCGACGCTGAAAGTTTTAACATCATGACGTCATCCAAAATGGCCGCCAATTACGTCATTTAAGAAATCTTGTAAGCGCTATAATATCTCATTCATTTATGATCGAATTTTGATTCATCTTTCACATCCTGTAGGGAATAAAGTCGATTTATAGAATAAGGTCAAAATTTGTCATGACGTCATCCAACACGGCCGCCATTGACGTCATCAGGGAAATCTTGTTATTACTATATCTACTGTATTTATAATCGGATTTGAACAACACTTTTACAGTTTGTAGAATACTTTGTGTCGTTATGACGTCATTGACGTCACAATGTTGTTAAAATAGTTTGTTTAACCTGAAAGGATTATTTAAGCTGTTTTACTGTAAAATTTATCAGTATTATCTCTCGGTCGACGCTGACAGTTTTAACAACATGACGTCATCAAAATGGCCGCCAATGACGTCATTTAAGAAATCTTTTAATCGCTATATCACCTTCATTTATCATCGGATCGGATTTTGATTCAACTTTCACATCATCTTAGACAACTCTGACAGTTGTGACGTCATGACGCCATTAAAAACAGGAAAGCCCGTTTGATCAGGTTCTGATCAAAATCTAGTTCTTCTTCTTCTTGTCACTGCCACTTTTCATAGAAGTGTTGGTCGCAGAGCATGACCATTTTACCTAGTGATAGAGCTCAGTCTGGAATAGTGCCGTGAAGTTTTTGGGGTCATGACATCATCCAAGATGGCCGCCAGGGACGTCATCAAACAAATCTTGTTATCGCTATATTTACTACATTTATGATCGGATTTGAACAAGACTTTCACAGTTTGTAGAATTCAGGGTCTTGTTGTGCTAAAATGTAAAAGCGTGTCTCTATGTCATAAGGTCTTGACGTCAGTGACGTCACAATGTTATTAAAAATTCTTTTTTTCATTGATTGCATTTTTTAAGTTGTTTTCCTGCAAAATCAATCATTTTCATTGTTTCAGTCAACGTTAGCATTTTTAACGTCATGACGTCATCCAAAATGGCCGAAAATGAAGTCATTTAAGAAATCTGTTGACGTCATGTCATAAAAAGACAATTAGACGAATAGACCTACTGTGGATAGTTTAACTTTTTGGGTTTATCGCTTGTTGTGCAACATCATACTGCGAATGGTAAGAATGTTAAGGTTGATCACTTGTTGTGTTATGTGACACAGTTGTTTACCTGACGTCACCAAGAAACACAGTGTCTAAGGAGTTTTTTTGTGCTTTTTTTAAGTCCACCGCGCATCTTTTAAGCCCGATCAAAGATGCGCAGTATTTTCATATTTAATAACGATTTCGTGTATTATCTTTTTGTTGGTGGGTGAGTGCTTGGGGGGGGGGCGGGGGAGGAGGAGGAGGAGGAGGAGGAGGAGAGGAGGAGGAGGAGAGGAGGAGGAGGAGAGGAGGAGGAGGAGTTCAGGGTTTAGTTGTGCATGAACGTCAAAAAATATCTCTACGTCATAACCTCCTGACGTCAGTGAAGTCAAAATGTTATGGAAACTCCGTTTTTTCATTAATAGTTTTTTTTAAAGTTATTTTACTGCGAATTCCATCGATGACATCGTCTCAGTCGGCCCTGACAGTTTTAACGTCATGACGTCATCCAAAATGGCCGCCAGTGACTTCATTAAATAAATATTTTAATCGCTATAGCTACTTCATTTATGATCGGATTTTGATAAAACATTCACAGTTTGTAGACATCAACGTCTAGATGTGTAAGAACGTCACAGTTTGTCATGACATCATCAAAGATGGACGTCAGTGACGCCAGTGACGTCATAATGGAAATCTTGTTATGATCATATCTTCTATATTTTGCACAAGTGCTCACCACAACAAACCGATATGTCGCGCACAAAATCCAGGTCTGTGGCCACAAGGCCAACGTCATACTTAGAGTTCAAAGTTCAAATCGTGTCCGGTCAATAACTAGTGCATGTCTGTACGGATTTTCAAATAACTTGGCACAAGTGCTCACCACAACCAAACGACGAGTCGCGCACAAAATTCAGGTCAGTGGATCCAAGGTCAGGGTCATACTTAGAGTTCAAAGTTCAAATCGTGTCCGGTCAATAACTTGTGCATGCCTGTACGGATTTTCAAATAACTTGGCAAAAGTGCTCACCACAACCAAACGACGTGTCGCGCACAAAATTCAGGTCATTGGATCCAAGGTCAGGGTCATACTTAGAGGTCAAAGGTCAGTTCGGGGGCATTTGTCACTTACAATGATATTTCTTATGATATCTATATTTATATTTTCGGTATTTCGCATAGTGTCTAATTTCTAAAAAAAAACAAGAATTATCACTGTAACCTTGGAGCACTGACCTGGATTTTGTGCTCGACACGTTGCCTGGTTGTGGTGAGCACTTGTGCCAAGTTATTTGAAAATCCGTCCAGAAATGCAAAAGTTATTGACCGGGCACGATTTGACCTTTGACCTCTAAGTGTGACCTCTATTTGGAGCCACGGACCTGGATTTTGTGCACACACGCCATCTTGTTCTGGTGAGCACTTTGCCAAGTTATTTCATAATCCGTCCAGTAATGCCAGAGTTATTGACCGGACACGATTTGACCTTTGACCTCTAAGTGTGACCTTGACCTTGGAGCCACGGACCTGGATGTTGTGCGCGACACGTCGTCTTGTGTTGTGGTGAGCACTTGTGCCAAGTTATTTGAAAATCCGTGCATGAATGCCAGAGTTATTGACCGGACACGATTTGACCTCCAAGTGTGACCTAGACCCTAGAGCCGCGGACCTGGATTTTATGCGCGACACGTCGTCTTGTTGTGGTGAGCACTTGTGCCAAGTTATTTGAAAATCCGTCCAGTAATGCCAGAGTTATTGACCGGACACGATTTGACCTTTGACCTCTAAGTGTGACCTTGATCTTAGAGCCACGTACCTGGATTGTGTGCGCGACACGTGGTCTTGTTGTGGTGAGCACTTGTGCCAAGTTATTTGAAAATCCGTCCATGAATGCCGGAGCTATTGATCGGACACGAAAGCACTTCCTTTTGGCGTTTGACCTCTAAGTGTGACCGTGAACTTGGAGCCACGGACCTGGATTTAGTGCGCGACACGTCGTCTTGTTCTGGTGAGCAATTGTGCCAAGTTATTTGAAAATCCGTCCATTATTGTCAGAGTTATTAACCGGACACGATTGTAAGGACGAACGAACGGACGGACAGTGCCAGAGTTATTGACCGGACACGGTCTGACCTTTGACCTCTAAGTATGACATTGATCTTAGACCCATTGACCTGGATTGTGTGCGCGACACGTCGTCTTGTGTTGTGGTGAGCATTTGTGCCAAGTTATTTAAAAATCCGTCCATGAATGCCAGAGTTATTGACCGGACACGATTTGACCTCTAAGTGTGACCTTGACCTTAGAGCTTCGGACCTGGATTTTGTGCGCGACACGTCGTCTTGTTGTGGTGAGCACTTGCCAAGTTATTTGAAAATCCGTCCCATGATGCCAGAGTTATTGACCGGACACGATTTGACATTTGACCTCTAAGTGTGACCTTGATCTTAGAGCCACGGACCTGGATTGTGTGCGCGTCACGTCGTCTTGTGTTGTGATGAGCACTTGTGCCATGTTATTTGAAAATCCGTGCATGAATGCCAGAGTTATTGACCAGACACGAAAGCACTTCCATTTGAACTTTGACCTCTAAGTGTGACCTTGAACTTGGAGCCACGGACCTGGATTTAGTGCGCGACACGTAGTCTTGTGCTGAGCAATTGTTCCAAGTTATTTGAAAATCCGTCCATTATTGTCAGAGTTATTAACCGGACACGATTATATGGACGAACGAACGGACGGACAGTGCGACTACGGTCAATAACTCTGGCACTGTGCCCCCGAAGGGTGGCATAAAAATACATTGCACTATGTATAGTATATGTTACCTGAAACTAATACTTAGCAAACACCAATATGTCATGCTATTTGGTGATTCTGTAAATAAACAAACACAACAGTGTTGTTTTTTAATGCTAAAAATGTGATAGTAACTTTTGATGTGAGTTTTAAAAGAAAACTACGTTACAACAAAAACAGAGGAAAACGGGAATTACACACTCAACCTTTGGTTAAGAAATTGTAACTTTGTTTTACTTCAAAAAACATTAAAATTCTCTTCAGATTCACAATTAATGAAATAAAAATAAATATCGAAATTTGCCACAACAAATCTGGAACATTGGGATCAATATCAATAAATACATGTACTAAAAAGAGGATCTCTTTGAAGCAACAAACACATACAAGAGAGAAAAGTAGCAGACTCGGTTTTATTGAGTCTGTTCATGAGATGTAATATATGTGCAACACCTCTCATGCCCCCTCAGGTTATACATAAACCCTTTATCCCGGTGCATTATATATTTTTATTATAATATCATAGCGCGACACCGTAAGGCTTAAGCAATTCCGAACAGGAGAAAAAACGCAACGAACCATGGTTTCGATGAGATGTCAGGCTCGAATGCGTAGTTACGTAATTAAGGGGTGAATACTTATGAATGATTAATCGCTTTTATAATGTCGAGGGTAAGGACAGACGTATGACTCTCCTCCCTCCGCCCCCACCCCACCCCACTAACCAACGCAGCCACACACATACGGTTACGAGGAGTATCGAACCCGTATCCTTTCATTAACGAGGACTTGTTTTTACTATAAACATCCGAGACATTTATTAGAGAGTACTCCCATGTTCCTCATTGTCCTGCATCTCACTATGGTAGCGGATCTACATTCTGTGAAAAGTGTGAGCCGTTAGTCTACAAGTTAATTATCTCATACACGTATGTTCCTAAAATTACGCGGTTGACTTTAGTTTCGTTTTCGTGGTTGTATGCGGAAGTTTACTTACCTTTTTTCAAAGAATTGAGGGCTTTATAAGATCGTAACGTTTGCGGGACTCGGTCGTGTTTATGCTCATGAACAATGTTGATTATCGTAGAATTACATTGAACTGAGTCGGATTATGCTAAGTTAACTTCATTACAGACATGTCGCACCTTAGATAATAGTTAGTATCAAGTTATGTAATATGCCATATGCTTTAAATGTGTTTGCTTTAAATGTGTTTAAATGTGTAGTCGGTCGCCATTTTGTTGTTTATAGTTTCGCTTTCGCAAAACTATGGTTTTGTCGTTAAAGGTTAATTATATGTCGGCTAATAAACTGGAAACATCAGAATTGCTTTCAAAACGAAATAATTTTCAAACAACGATATAGTGAGACAATGTCATGTCTAGATTAATCAATATGAACAATAATCTACAGCTTTACTGAATAAAATGTGGCAAGCCCATGATTCATTACCTTACCTGTTAGTCATAATTTGCGGGGTTTCGAGGCCTTATCGCGGAACATTAAGCCAGTCACAAAATCCCACTGCGTCGGCCATCAAAAAGTGACAGTAACTGGGAACTCGGGCTGGCAGTCCGGCAGTCCTATATATATTGTGATATTTCTTTCGGAGAAGTTCATTTCTTGAGGATTCTTTTATTTTGAAAATAAAAAACAGCATCTATAATTCTCTCTGCGACAGGGTCATATATACGTATTTCTTGGAAATAATTTATAAGTTAATCGGATTAGAAAGTTGTTAGAATTAAAGTTGGAAGTAATACGCGGCCGTATTAACATCTAATTTACACATGTTTGTTTAATTAAAATTCAGCGCTATTTTATACATATATGACTTGAAAGAGAACTGGTTTAAAATCAGATGTCTAGGCTGAACACTGAAAAAGTAAGCAAAGGTGTTCTCATGTATCACGTTAATATATTTGACACTACACAGACATATACATTTTAAAAAAGGTCATTCATTGCCATTTAAAGGTAAGGAATCCTTAATTATTTAAAAGTGTGGCGGTCGTAAAATGTCACCCCGAGAAGAAATTAGTAGTGGCTTTAAAGTAGAATACCGCTTAAGCCGGTGCTAACCTCTCATGAACTGACTCAATAAAACCGAACCTGCTACTTTATACTCACTTGTTGCATTTGTTTCTTCCAAGAGATCCCCTTTTCATGTATGTATTATGAGTTATGTGACAATGTGCTTTTGTAATAAAGGGGCTGGGGATCTAATAAAATATCAAGAAAACAGTTTCTAGTAGGTATTTACAGCTATGCTTTCACGCGACATTACCGCTTTGTTTCGGTAGGCCGTAAAACCTAATTCAACTTACTGAAACGCCCGGTACAGGTTATATATACATTCAGCGTATATATAAAACAAAAAAAATAATATTAAAATATACACTGATATATTTAAAAAAATATATTCCAGTTTTCAACGATTTTTTGTCAAAATTTGATGATTTTGATGACTTTGCCCCAAAATCGGGACATAAGCTGTGCATCCAGAAGTCTACCCGGGTGATTTATTATCTATAGGAATCATCCATCTCAAAAATTAGTGTTAGAATTTGCCACCTCAGATGGTACCGACCAACCCCTTCAGCTGATGGCCTAATATGGTCACATTGGGTAATAATGACATTTTAAACGTATAAGAAAACACTAGAATATATTAGTAAACCAGTTCGTTTATATAAATAATTTACTTGTTTACTTTCCTTAAAGTGTTTAACTGTTGACTGGTATCTAATTGTAGGCGTATATATCATATAAACAAGTTTTTACAATGACACAATTTATCGATATAAAGTTTCGATACAGTTGAAAGAATTCACAAAAGGTATATTCAACTGTTTAAAAAGCTATACCGTCTCAGTTTAACTGGTAATAACTCATGAATATGAATGAGTCACGAAGTGTGAAGTAGTTTCAAATCGACGAACCCCCAAAAGTCAGTATATAAGGCAGAAATCGATGCGTAAAATATCAAATTTTTATTTAACCTTCGTACAGGTAACAAAAATAAATATACAGCTTAACAAAGCTAATATATCTGATAATAACGCTTCTTTTCTTGATTTAGATCTCTCGATTGAAAATGGTAAAATAATTAGCAAAATCTATGACAAGAGAGATGATTTTAATTTTGACATTGTTAATTATCCCCACTTGGATGGGGATGTTCCCCGAGCAACTTCTTATGGGGTATATGTGTCTCAACTTATTCGTTTTTCTAGAGCGTGTACTCGAGTTGAGGACTTTAATATTCGTAATCTTTGTATAACTAAAAGTTACTCAATCAGGGTTACCGTTACCATAAACTTCGTAAACCTTTGCAAAATTGTATTATCGTAACCCTGATCTTCTTTCCAAATATAGAAGTAATTTAAGGACTCTTCTGCGACAAGGACTATCACAACCTGACTTCTATGGTGATGTGATTTATAAACTTCGTAAGATTCTAGGTCATGATCACTTCCATACTATCTTTGTTTAACTTGTTAAAAAGTTTATCAAAAGAGGTTATGACCCTTATCATTTTGCAACGCACTGCATGCTTGGTGGTGGACCCTTTTACAGTTCGCCACTATGCTTTCCTCTTTAATTGTACGATGACCGGACAGGCTGTTGACCCTGTGATGACGCCTACCTAAAGCCCATTGGGACGGTGGCGTTTGATGTTTGTCCATGATCTTTCTTGTCGTGTCCTTAATGGTTTATTCTCTTACTGCTCTGGCTTCTGCAAAGTCATTGAGTACCTTCATTGTGGCTTTCTAGGCTATTGTTTTTTTATATTATATTTACACGAGCATATTTGTGTTTTACTTATATTGCCTATTGATGCTGCCTTGTTGGTTAGAGATTAGATCATGGCGGGGATTTCTTTATTTACACTGTCCTGTTTTAATATTATATTTACACGAGCATATTTGTGTTTTACTTATATTGCCTATTGATGCTGCCTTGTTGGTTAGAGATTAGATCATGGCGGGGATTTCTTTATTTACACTGTCCTGTTTTAATGGAATGACAGTAGGGTAAGTGTGAGGTTTGGTGCACCCTAGAACCGGTTTAAACCCCCAGTGGCCTACTTTGCCACTGACCGTTCCAAGGCGATAGCCCTATTGTCAACCTTTTTTGTGTTTGTGATGTCGTTTGCATTTATTATTGCTTTTGCCTTCTTGTTTGTCTGTTTGCGTGTTTGTTTTTGTGTTTTGTGGTTTACTGTCCTCCTTGAATGCTACTTTCCCTGTCCGATCTTTTTATATTTCTCTTCAGAATATATGTGATAAAAACAGTACTTGCCAGTAACGGGATTTGAACCATTGACGTTGCGTTTTTAAGTTTTGATAGATGTACGTTTAACCAATAGACCACGGCTATTTATTGGTATGTTGTAGCATTTGTAACACTAAATAGGCATTACGTAATAACTAGCTTACAAAAAACTCATCAAGCGCTAAATAACAAGTCGAGATATGGTTGTTTTGATGCGGAATATTAGTTTCGTATTGATAACATATAATATTGCACCAGGCCAATGTTAATTTACACGTGCGACAAAATGGACTATATATTTATTGATTCATCTTGAGTTTGCGTTCAAATAGGTTAAGTTATTTTGCCTCTTAATATATTGTAGTTATTATATCATTTTCTGAAGAATCGTTATAGCTCAGTGGATAGAGCACCTGCCTTGAAATCAGAAGGTCGTGTGTTCGAGTCCCGAAAGAGGCCTTTTGTCTTCTGTAAATTGTAATGTTACCTGTGTACAGGTATGATGTGCACTGGTCGACGTCTATACAATACATGATGTCCTGCGTCATATTTGCTCTCTTAAATACCCGATTTCGACATGAGCTGGTGAACATGCAGTTACAAATAAAGACACGCCTTTAAAAACCAATCGATTAATATAGAGACTGTGTAGCTTTAAGGGGTAAATATCGGAAGACGATATACTTTATCGTCTTGTATTTATTTAGGTCAAGGCTGTGATTACTTGACAGGTGTACAATTTGACAGATCATTCTCTTGTGAGTACTAGAAGTGTATCATTTAATGCACAATTGCTGGATTGTTTCCTAGGTTAAGAATATTGACATTGATATATCAACAAAATATTGTGTTCATACAAATGTTAAGATAGAATAGATTGTGTATTTCAGTTCTAAGTTTTAGACAACTTAGATTAATAGTACATGTTTATGTTCTACGTATTAGTTAGAGGCTATGAAGTGAAATTTTAACAATTAAGAAACCTTAAGGGAAGGAGCGCAGCGACTGACCGGGGTTTCTTAATTGTTAAAATTTCACTTCTTAGCCTCTAACTGACTCAGTGTTTACCCTACTTTTTCCTCCAATCAGACGGTGAGGAATTTTAAAAAAAACTGGCGAACTTATTCATGTAATCGCTTACTAAATGGCACGCGCTTGTTTGGACACAAGTAGAAGCGCAAACGTGTTACGAGGCGTGGTTTCGTAGAAGCGCGTGGGAAAAGTAGGGCAAACCCTAAGAAGTGAAATTTTAACAATTAAGAAACCCCGGTCAGTCACTGCGCTCCTTCCCTTAGGGTTTCTTAATTGTTAAAATTTCACTTCATAGCCTCTAACTAATACTTATCACTACTATGTCCCTCAACAAATAATAAAGCAAAGGCCCTCAGTTTATGTTATGACTCATCTTATTAACTTGGAGAATAAAGGTCCCTTTATTTAAATGTAATGATTCGATCTAAAAGTAGGTTAACTGCTGGGTACTAGATAAAATTGTGCAGGTAGTATCTTATTATAATAATATCTTATTATAATAACACGGAGAGTCAAGTGTATGTGAATTTATACGTGGTGTTAAATGATGAAAATCTAGCAGTTACTTTATAGAATCTAAAAGGTTACTTCTGTTAACCTTTCCTATTAGGAAGTAATATACTACATAATTCTATTTATTCATGCAATAACATTTTATTCTCCGTTGCCAACAATGTTGTAAACATGTTTATAGAACAAATAAGATATTATACTGTATTGGTATCTAGTGTTCAATTATAAGAAGCCACTCTATATAAATACGTATATAAATAGCACATTATCATCTCTGTCAGGTATTTACATAAGTAGGCCAAGCAATAATGCATGCATGTTGTTTCCGTTTTAACAACGCAATACGGTTAAGCAGACATTTAGCTCAAAATTGAATTCTACACTATGAGTGTTAACTGTAAATGCATTATTCCATGATTCCTGTTCATTACTCTGTAAATATTACAGAGTTAAATATTACGCGCTTATTACTTTCTTTGCACAAGTGGCTCTATTTTTTGCATATTATCAATAAATTGTCATAGTCTGTACCCTCTTCGTCTCTTTAGGAGAGACACTAAATACTCTATATATTGTCTTGATTTAATTGTCTCAAACACAGATAAAAGTATGTTCCTATAATGACGTAGTTAACTACAAATTTCGGTTTGGAGATTGTATTTCAACATAATGCTTATATCGTATACGATAACCTATACCGAGGAAAATGTAATTATCTGGTTTTAAAAAATTGGTGGCACATAATCATAATTGATTTGAAACAATATCAAGCATGCACCTCTTTCTATAAATACTATTTTGCGGGAGGAAGAATTGTTGCTGTTTTCACTAACAGAGCACTTAACAACCCCCAAATGTGTGATTTCCGGGCAAGAATAGGACCACAGCTTACTTAGGCAGAGGTGTACAATCCCCCGAATTCAAGTTCATTTTGTCAATTTTGTCATTTCAGTAAACGTCTTTATCAGCCTCCCTGTAAGGTTTCGAATGGTGGCAGAAAACAATGATCGTAGCTCCAGCGAATTGTGTTAACAATAAAATTTGCAGCAACTCTGCAGTTTTGCCGGTAAGAATGTTTTATTCCCATTCTGTATATTTTTATCTCGATGTAAATGGCAATTGGGTCTGTAATGTTCATCCCTGTTGGTCCCAGTTGTGGGCGAAATAAATTGTCAACTGTTGTTACAACAGAAGGTAGAATTCCATTACTTTGGCTTGAAACTCAAAACCATAGTTTATAATTGAATCGAAATCAATAGACGGTTATTCATCCAGTAATCATCTTCATCTCCCGTATTGTCATTTTTTGCTCATCACCAATCCCCATTTCAACCCAATATGACATAACCTGCTAAATGATTGTAAAACACCATTCATTAATTCACTATAAATTCATTTTTAGGATGATATTTTTAATTTGTAAAAGCCATATGTGACGAGTGTGCCGTGGTTAGGTAGAAAAGTGCTATAACTACGTGCGTAACTTTGTGCTCATCCCCCGGAGTAAGTCTCATAATCCACGGTCAACCATTGAAAGGGGACGCTAACCGGACGGTCCCATGTTTATCTTTTCAGGATGTTAATAACTCAAGAAATGTAAAGTTCTTTGTCTTGGTCATAGTTGTTTGTTGAACAATACTTTATAGGTTAACTGAATAAGAACAAAGTTCGATATTGTAGTAACATTCCTATTGCTTAGAGAATACCTAGCCATGGCCCTCTATTTTTTATATACGAAATGTAAAAGTCGAGGTAAATCTATATGTGGGAAGTCAGCTTGTTCAGACATAGTGCGCATTTAAATCACCTTCAAAGTTAACATTTACGTATCTTCTCATATAAACAGTATGATGTTAACAGTTAAGACCTTGACATAGTATTTCATTATATATTGTGTATGGCGAATGCTCTGTGACATATGCCTTATGTTTTGACGCGAAATTGCTATCTGTGCTATAAATAAATGTACTTATATTTATACCACGAAATCAGGTTCTTCCCGGTATTATAATGTGACATAAATCAGTACAACTCAATAAACGTATGTCATTTTCTGATATTGACAACGGTTAATATTGTATTCTTGCAGCAGATAGTATTGGCAGTGCTTGTCTAAGTTAACTTATTTGATATTAAGGTATATAAATAATTTACCAATGAACTCTTTAATTTAGGACTAGTTTGAAAATATGTTCTGATATGTTTTATACTTCGTCTTGTCGACTTTATTTCCAATTTATAAATGTTCTTCATTGCACATATGTGACCATATAGATATACTACTAATATTGTATAGAGGATATTAATTAATATATTGCTTGTTTAATATTGAATTTATTAAACGAGTTTCGATGCCCGTGAGGACATCGGGGGCAGCCTTGTCGGTTTCAATATCCGGTATTTCTATCGAAGAGGCCGTTTCGATGCATATGGAGCTGAATAGAAAAGACCAAACAATGATTCGGGCTTCAGTTGCATATGTTTAACACTATTGCATTATGATAGTCATGTCGTAGGTTTATTGCACTCGTCTGTCGCAACTTATGTGCTACATATCAATATGCCATGCAATCATCTATGGTATCTGAATAAATAACAACCTTTTTTTCAAATGATTAAAATATGTTTTGATGAGTTATTTAAAAGAAAAATAGTATCCAACAAAAACAGATTTAACATCTCAACCTTTGTTAAAAACGTAGATCTGTGTTAAAGTCGAATTCGTGTTATTGTTGTTTAATATAATATTGAAATATATTATAGTATCTCACATCCTATCAAAGTACAGAACATAGGGCTTTTTGTTGACCGAAATGTTGGTAGCAGCACCAGTAATTGGCTGAAGGCTGTGTGTGACACGTGCGTGCATTTAAGTTGGTCAGTTATATAAATACAGCCGTATAATTAATATTTAACGTGCTGATTACTGAGAATATACGCCTAAGCCGTAGTAGGTATTTCACCATTCTATATTATATGTCCAACAATCTCATTAAAGGACCGCTACAGCACTAACTCTGGTGTCAAGTAGAGCCATATGGCTGCTATTTATGACTATGATTTGGGTTTGATCAAAAGCTGAACCACGTACTGAATGTTGACCATAATAGTAGGCAATAAGTCAGGAACCATCTGGCAGTCTGGACAGATTCTCACGGCTGTTGCCGCGAGAGATCCTGTATAAAATGGGCCCGCTCGGCGGTCCAAGGCAGTCTATAAGCAAGTCTTGAGTTGAAGTCATGTCTATGCTTTAGGCACTTTAAGCTTGTTTCACCGGTCAGCTAGGCTCAATTTTTGGCAATCTGAATTCTGTTATAATTTAACTGTTCGAATTAGGAGAAATTTAAATAGGACTGCACTTTGATGATACGTTTTATCTACTGTTGATTTATTTTGAATTAGTATATACAATTAAATTTTGGTGACCGGAAGGTGTGTTCTGATATTTATAAAGTCCTGACTTTAATATAGAGCTAACTGTATTTTATGTAACAAAACAGTAATTTTCTGGAAAATATCGAATTTAATACATTGAAAAAAAATCATATTGAAAATTGACATAATTATTGTTACATCATTTTGCAATAGTTTGATCAATATCAATGAGCAATACAGAAATGAAACTATTTCTCTCGGGCATTAACACTTTTTTGTACACATATTTAAGGCATCGTAAAGATTCTAAACTTCTGATTGGATACCAACCCGTAAAAAAATACCCGAATGAACCGTCGTTTCAGTGAATAGTTTCAGACTCGTAACGTTACAGTCAATAGCTACTTACTTTTTCTTTAAGCTGTAAGATATTAAGATAATACACAATTCGACTCATTAATTCACTCCCATTTCATGTTTTATTGCTGATTTGACGAAGCATTTACTTATAAACCGAAGCTATTTTATATAATCATGATAATTCAAAGATCAGTTTTGCCCAAAATACTTTTCCAAACGCTATATGCGTAGGCCTTTCTAACACAAATAATTTCTGTCAGTCATCTACAAAGTTGACAAAGGTGTGTTCTTTATCACCATACTTTAAATATGTGACATGGAATGCTACGATACATGGTTATTTGTTTAATTATCCGCGATAAGTGTACATACCAGAGTTTAAGCTGATATAACATTCACGTAATCAGCTCCTTCCAGATATTTGCAAAGTAAACATGACCTCGATTTTAATCAATAATGCATCTGTGTCGTTTTAGTTCTGATTTACGCTATACCTTTAAGTTAGATATTTTACTCAAAATTGATTGTTTACAAATCAATTGTGGTAAATTATATTAATAGGCCGTGAGCTAATAAGGTGAACCCGCCCTCCTCCGAGGGAATTTTGTAGACCTTCTTTTTCTGAAATCACATTATGTGTGCAGTCATTTGCAACTTGTCTGTCATCTGAGCGTTGGGGCTTTATTGTATTACAGGGTGTAGAATACGTTACCTATAAAATAATAAGTATTTCTTTGGCATTTTGAAGACTAAAAATGTGTGGAAGAAAGGGTTTTATTTTAAATTGTCTTCATTATTCATGCCTTTTTTAATATATAAACTTTCGTTTCACTTACTTTTTATACATTGCATACTTGCGTTACTAAGCCTACGTTACCATAATTTACGTTACCTTGTTAAATTAAGTTTTTTAACGTAAAATATTAGGAACAGTAATGATGTTACATACGAAAATTATTCCAAACTGTACAGATATCACAGACAGACATGTCCATGATGTATATAATGTTTGGTTTTTGTAATGCTCGTTACATTGTGTGTTTTAAATCATTTTCTATTTTCCGCATGTTAAAAGAAATTAGAACAAATCATCCAGTAAACTATTTAAGATTTATTGCTACATTCGTTTAGACATAATTGAGTGTAACAACTCATTTTGAACATTATTTATGCTTTTTAAAGCACGAAATTGTGTTTCGCTTAATGTGTATACCTTTGATAACTGCGTTATTAAGCCTGCGTTACCGTAATTTACGTTACCTTCTTGAATGAATTTGTTTGGTTTAAGAAATTAAGAACATAAATATTTTATATCCGAAAATTATTTCAAACATCATAGGTTATAACAGACAAAAAAAGAGCTTTCGGACAACAGCGCAGCTCGACTTTTCACTTTTTTTCAGACAACAACACATTATACACTTGTTATACAACCTACAATTGGAACACATACTTTTGATACATAGAGCTACAATGACTTATATGAAATACATGTCGACACTGAAATTGGTTTTGAGTGGATCGTTATTAAAAAATGTCATGGTTAACAATTAAGATCTTAATGCAAAGTCCATAAAAGTGGTTAAACATTGAGTATTTATTACTAATTGCATTTTTCAAACATTGTCGATGGTAACAGGTTATCGCCTGTGATGGCCCATACGCAAGAAACTTTCGATACCTCTCGATAAGCCAAAACTCCATAGTTAAAGGTAGCCACAACGCTCATAATTTAAAATACAATAACCGTTTTGTAACCATTGGTTACATGAATCCTAATTAAACTAACCTCTTATTGACCGTATTAATTCAAATATACATGACCTGGATTCGATCTAAACATATTTGGTGTTTTCAGTTCGTAATTCCGCAGGTAAAACATTATTAACCATAGTATTGTGAACATAAGTGTGTTACGTGAAAAACGGGCACCAAATATACTGACATTTAAAGTAACTATCCCACCAACAACATTCACAATTTACAGCATATGTACATATATGTTTCTAAACCTAATGACGACGAGAGATATAAGTATATAAATTACATATTTTGAGAATTCAAACTTTATAGCCACAATATTAAAGCGTTTAACCAGCCTGGCTAAACCCCAAGACAGTAGCGCCGCATAAATACACCTGGACAGAGTTTTAATGAAAGGTTTTGTCGTGTAATTTGCCGTTATTTCGCGGGTTAGTTTCTTATACATGTAAAGGATATTTAAAAAAAAAAAAAAAACTTAACAATGAAGCTTATCTTATGTGTCATTTATCGATATTTTTCCTTGTTTACTCACACTGCTTCGTTCGTCGGAAATCGTTTTATCCGGTTTCAAGTACTCGAATAGTCTATTCTGAAATGCAAAAAATATGTGATATTAGGAGATAAGATAATCCCGATTTGTGTGCTTTTATCATCTCTCACTTTGTGGGGGGTTCTAAATAACAATATAAGGATTCAACGGGCAGTTTAACAAAACATTATATTCCCGCAGGATAAGCTCATGATAGTAAGAGAAGATAATCCCGATTTATGTGCATCATCTACAAGTGCTACTACTACTACTACTACTACTACTACTATGACTACTGCTGCTGCTGCTACTGTTACTACTAATACTACTACCACCACTACCACTACTACTACTACTACTACTACTACTACTACTACTATCACTACTGCTACTGCTGCTACTGTTACTACTAATACTACTACTACTACCACCACTACCACTACTACTACTACTACTACTACTACTATCACTACTGCTACTACTACTACTACTACTACTATTACTACTGCTGCTGCTGCTAGTGTTACTACTAATACTACTACCACCACTACCACTACTACTACTACTACTACTACTACTACTATCACTACTGCTGCTGCTGCTACTGTTACTACTACTACTACTACTACTACTACCACCACTACCACTACTACTACTACTACTATTACTACAACTATCTCCATAAGAATTTCTCTATGATCTGATATGTCTTGTTAGGACAATGTGCAGTATTATAGGAAACTATTAATCTATATCTATTCTCATAGGCGTAGGAGCCGGAGACCCGAGAGGGGTTGGGGGGATTTCTTGGGGGCTGATTTACCTTACCTCGTTATAAACACACACTCGAGAATTCCCAGTATTTATTGTTACAATTTCAAGCATTTTTGGAGCGGGTGGGGTGGGTGGGGTTTCCGGACCCCCGCCCCAATGTTCAGAGTGTGTTTGGATGGGGGACAGCGTATGTGTTTGCATCCTCCACCCCACCGCAATACTTCGAAGAAAAAAAATCCAGTATTTTATTGTTGCCATTTCAAGCATTTTAGGAGCCGGAGGAGGGCCTCCTCCGCCCCCAACCCGCCCCCACCGCCCCGCAATAATTGGAACGTTCCTACGCCCATGTATATTTTCGAACCATTTCACGTTTTAAGTGGTAATTTCATAGCTGATTCCCAAAGCCTAAAATGTCCCCTTTAAAGGTAAGTTTATATTTTGTACTCTACCTGATCTGAAGTGCTTTTTTAACTATTAGTGAAGCGTATATATAGCCGCTTCCTATGATCGAGTTATGCATTGTTTATATAGTGAAGGCAATGAATAAACAATATGAGCACACGTTGACAATTATTGTTTATGAAAATGCTTGGTCCGGAAAACTTGAAGACTTAGTTAAATTTTGCTATGAACCCAGGAATGCTAATTCTATTGGGTTAATATTGTTATCAGTTGTACATTTTATTCATTTAAGTGTACCTAAATCATCAAATGAAAAAATAATTTAGAAAATGTTTGGTATGTACAAATAAGCTTTAAGTGATAGTGTTTCATATATGAACTGAAGCATGTCAGGTTTTATATAAGTAGGTACAAAATACATTCTAAAAAAAGACACTTTTCTTAGGAAAAACATACTTTTTTAAAATGTGGACACGGCTCTATAAGGCGGTGTGTCCACATAGTAAAAAAGTATGGTTTCCCTAAGAAAAGTGTATTTTTTTTAAGGGAATGAATAACGGAAATATAGCTAATTTTGTTGAATGCTGCAAGTTCTGAAGAGAATAAAAACATATGTATCCATTTACAGCTATTAAGTCAATGCTGCCAGTTCTGAAGGGAATGAAAAAAGAATATAAATTATCTCAATTTAAAGGTTATTCTATCAAGGTTGAAGGGAATGAAAACTATTTTATACGGAAATATAGCTCTTTATGTAGTTATAAGGAAATATCAGAACACACCACAGTAGTAAACGTGTCATGAATATTTCTACGAACTAGGCCTATGTCCTTGTGATGACATAATTGTAAAGATATTTAATTTCATTCATACAATTGTTGACTGGGTCCCCTGCTGAAGCGATATAGTTCATTCATCGAGTTTATGGTTCGTAAACCAGAATGTTATCGCGCGCTTATTACTTTAAATTGACCAATTAAAACAATTGTTGCATAATTCTGACTGGTTTACAACGGATTTTACCTCGATGTTGTCTGCAAAGATGGCCGCGTCAGAGAAATAGGGAAAAGTGCAGTTGTCAAAATAAATTGCATATTTCGAACATTAAACGATCCTTGAAGGTAATTTTATTGACGCAGTAACACTACACTTGTATTAGTGTTACATATTTTATGTTTCGTCTCCTCCGGAATCACCGACTTTTTCCAGAATGATCGATCGATGTTGAACATATATTTTTTTAAAAAGGGTCAATTTCGGAAAATGTTCAAATACGTCTTGGTCTAAAAACGGTTAAACATGTCAATAAAATCATTTTGTAATATTGTTTTAACATGTGGACACACCGCCTTATATGAATGTGTCCACCTTTTCAATATTAAGTAGCAAAAACATAAAAAAAAAACACTTTAAAAAAAGTCTCAAAATCAGTTTACTCAATTTGGGACAGGGCCGAAAGTGAGAGGTAGCGCGGCGGATTTGTAACCGGAGGCCCTGGTGTCAATCCGCCGTGGTGCTACTGAGTTTCATCGGGGTGTTCTTGGGCAAGACACTTCCCCTTAGCCGTGTCCGTCGGATGGGGACGTAAACCGGGCGGTCCCGTGTGTCGGTCTATCCTCCGAGCATATTAAAGAACCATAGGAATCTATTCGATAATAAGAGTAGGGCACGATTCCCGAATTCCTTTATATCCTTCCCCTTTCTCTGGGGCCGGCTCTAAATAACCTATACTTTGTTGATGAGCCGTTAAACAATATTCAATTCTGTCAAATTGTTTTACTAATACTAATATTGGTAGTACATAATCGCCTACTAATTCTAGTACATAAAATATACGTCTACGAACGGCGAGACACTTTGGCTGGCGTGGCGCAGTCGGTAGAGCGGCGGATTTGCAACCGGAGGCCCCGGGTTCAAACCTCCGTGGAGCCACTGTGTTCCGTCGGTGTGTTCTTGGGCAAGACTCTTTCCCTTAGCCTCGTCCGTCGGATGGGGGGCGTAAACCGGGCGGTCCCGTGTATCGGTCTATCCTCCGAGCACGTAAACGAACCATAGGAATGTATGCGATAATAAGAGTAGGGCAGGTTCCTGGATTCCTATGTATCCTTCTCCTCTCTCTGGGGCGGCTCTAAATAACCTGTACTGTGTGTGTTGATGAGCCGTTAAACAACATTCATTTCAATTCAATTCCGACGTGCATTTCTGTGTGTGGACTTTCCGCAGAGATTCTCTGCGCTAGATATAAACAGTCAATTTAAACTGTTACACTGACTTTTATAAGGGTACAACTTACCTAAATTGAAGAAAAATCTTTTTTTTTATCCATTTCACACTAAATTGATAATCCAAAAAGCATTTGATAATAAATGCATTAGTTTAAATCTAGGTACTATGCATTGTTTGAACGACAAACACAGGCGTCAGTACAATGACGTCATACAATAAACGTTTACACACGGTCTGAAATTGTCCACACGGTTTTTGGTCAAACGCAATAAGACGTCACGGGGTATGGAAGGGAATCAGTGTCAAAAGTCTTAATTAATGTGTTAATTGTGTTTCTGCAATGTCTCATGTGTGTAAATATTGCAGATTTGTTATTTCTTTGTTGCAAATGCAACATTACAACCTTGCAACTTTCAAACGCCAAACATCCTAATGCGCCCAGTGTATGCTCCACGATATTCCATGTGTGTAAACATGTAATACATCATACTTCCTTGTGCCAAAGTGAAATGTTAACATGCAACATTGCAAATAATTCTTAATTCGTATCAGTTTGTAAATTGTTATTCTAGCACATTTGAGTTGCATGTGAGGTAAATAAACATTACAAACTTGCAATGTAATATAGCGACGTGAAAATATCTAACTCAAGAATAGTCTTTAATATGTATTTTATTAAACTACTATCTAATTATATTTCACAATAAAACTATACACAGTTAAAAACCAGAGTAAATATTCAACTTTGATTAAATGTACAAGTTACAATTCGTAAGCAGTTCTAAAAAAAGAGTATGATAATGGACCTTTGGAAACGGCCGAGCACGACACGTACGAAAGTGCGAGCTTAGCAGTCAAAATGAATCTGAATTAATAGCTATCAATCAGTAAGAATCTGCCAAATGAAGGCAATCTCGTGTCTTATATAGGGTGGCTATGTCCCACCTCTTTGACTGTCACGTGTGCCCTCGACCATGAACTCTAATCTCCGAAACTGGTTCTAGGACGCCAAATTTGGGGTTAATCGTACAAATCTCCTCTTTTTGGAGTAAACAAAATATTTAACTTACTTTCCAAAATGCTGATACAGGGTATTTATATAAGCCTCCCAGAGTTGCCCCGGTCATCCCATTGTTTCATCAGACAAACCTCTACTTAGACTAAAGGTTTTGGTCATACTGTTACTAAATATATACTTAATTGGATTAATTAACTTCATGTGCATCAGTCATGAACTTCCCGAGGAAATGGTCAAACCCAGGTCTCTACACAAACAATGCAATTAAGCTACTTCCGAGACAATGACATGCCTATACCATCACGAGGTGACTCATTGTTAGTGCAGTGTCCGATATTTCATAAGTGTTTCTTGATAGACAGAGACCGTGAATGAATATGTTGGTCACCTAGTTTTTCATAGTACATGTAATGACCAGCCATGGGTGCAATATATTAACTTACTTTAAGACCCTACCCCACCCCCCACCCCCAGCTCACTATAACACATGCCATACATACACACATAGGAATTATACACTATAATTTCTTACAGGGCTAACACGATCAAGGTATATAGATCAGAGAATAATCAAATCAAAACATGTTATCACATAAATAAGTTTACACAATGTCAGTCAATCCAAATAGTTCATATGTTTAGAGTCTATACTGATTGCAATAATTAATGTTGTAGTCCACAATTGTTCAGTGTTAATTGTTATGTACAGTTCATCACTGTTTTAGTTAATGATATCCCGTTGGTATGACATCTGACATCTGGTTGGTATGGCATCATGTTGGTATGACATCATGTAGGTATGACATCATGTAGTTATGACATATGATTGGTGTGACGTCATGTTGGTATGACATCTCGTTGGTATGACATCATGTTGGTATGACATCACGTTGGTATGACATCTCGTTGGTATGACACCTCGTTAGTATGATATCATGTTGGTATGACATCACGTTGGTATGACATCACTTCGGTTCGCCAGTGTACCGGTATATATTTAGTATACATACGCCTCGTCAAGTAATATCCAATTTTGATTACTTGAAGTTGTCTCCTTACTGCCTTTAATTCCATTAAGCACACCTGTGTTGCGTGTGATTGTGTCTGCTGTCTGCACTGGTTATTTCCCTTTCTCCATAAAATGAAACTACAAGTTCATTACTCTGAATACATTGTCTATTTACAAGATTACAAAATGTCTCAAGTGTGTTCTTAGCTTAACTTTCTTCTGCCTTAAAAAAGAAATATAAAAAGATCGGACAGTCATTAAGTCACGCTGAGTGCTCCCCAAGGTCTTTTCAGCATTTTAATTTTACGCGTAATCTCTTCACCAATCAAACCTTTGAGAGAGAATGAGAGGACTTGGTTATATAATTAAACACACTTGAACATATATTTACATAAACTGCTTCTAAGCCACTCTGTTTTGTTCGGGGAGGACCTCAGTTGTCGGTGGTCCCCTGCTGTACGTCAAATCACTGCTTTGATTTCATCTATGATTAGACTCATTTTCGTGAACAAATATAGAAACTTATCAATGTTTCCTACATGTCTGTTAAGGTAACTTCTAGTATTTACAAATTCTGCACTTAACGTCCGCAGACGATAATATTTTCGTCAGGTATGGAACAACCGTTTATAGACAAATTGTTGGTATCCCTATGGGTACGAACTGTGCACCACTTGTCGCAGATTTGTTCTTATTTTGCTATGAAAGGGATTTCATGTTGAGTCTTTCACCAGATACCCAGGCAGATGTTATTGAAGCCTTTAATGATACCTCTCGGTATCTGGATGACATATTGAACATTGACAACCCTTTCTTTCCAACTATGGTTAATTATATTTATCGTAAAGAACTTCAGCTTAACAAAGCTAATATATCTGATAATAACGCTTCTTTTCTTGATTTAGATCTCTCGATTGAAAATGGTAAAATAATTAGCAAAATCTATGACAAGAGAGATGATTTTAATTTTGACATTGTTAATTATCCCCACTTGGATGGAGATGTTCCCCGAGCAACTTCTTATGGGGTATATGTGTCTCAACCTATTCGTTTTTCTAGAGCTTGTACTCGAGTTGAGGACTTTAATATTCGTAATCTTTGTATAACTAAAAAGACACTCAATCAGGGTTACCGTTACCATAAACTTCGTAAAACCTTTGCAGAATTTTATTATCGTAACCCTGATCTTCTTTCCAAATATAAAAGTAATTTAAGGACCTTTCTGCGACAAGGACTATCACAACGTGACTTATATGGTGATGTGATTTATAAACTTCGTAAAATTCTAGGTCATGATCACATTCATACTATCTTTGTTAAACTTGTTAAAAAGTTTATCAAAAGAGGTTATGACCCTATCATTTTGCAACGTACTGCATGCTTGGTGGTGTACCCTTTTACAGTTTGCCACTATGCTTTCCTCTTTAATTGTACGATGACCGGACAGGCTGTGGACTCTATGATGACGCCTACCTAAAGCCCATTGGGACGGTGACGTTTGATGTTTGTCCATGATCTTTCTTTTCGTGCCCTTAATGGTTTATTCTCTTACTGCTCTGGCTTCTGCAAAGTCATTGAGTACCTTCATTGTGGCTTTCTAGGCTATTGTTTTTTTGTATTATATTTACACGAGCATATTTGTGTTTTACTTATATTGCCTATTGATGCTGCCTTGTTGGTTAGAGATTAGATCATGGCGGGGATTTCTTTATTTACACTGTCCTGTTTTAATGGGATGACAGTAGGGTAAGTGTGAGGTTTGGTGCACCCTAGAACCGGTTTAAACCCCCAGTGGCCTACTTTGCCACTGACTGTTCCAAGGCGGTAGCCCTATTGTCAACCCTTTTTGTGTTTGTGATGTCGTTTGCATTTATTATTGCTTTTGCCTTCTTGTTTGTCTGTTTGCGTGTTTGTTTCTGTGTTTTGTGGTTTACTGTCCTCCTTGAATGCTACTTTCCCTTTCCGATCTTTTTATATTTCTTTCCAATACCTCATTTATACTTTGCCTGTTTTCTGATACCGCAAATGATGTTGTGTTCATTACTGACACACTATCTGAAAGTGAATGCTCTAATACTTTCTGGTCTCCTGAATAGCAGTTCCTAAGTAGAATATAATCAACTCTTAAGTATATATATATCAAACAATTGCGAAGAGTACTTAAAACTCTCTCATATTTATAGTAACTGCCTCTTCCGTTGGATTTACTACGCCACTTTATTTACTATAAAGAGAATGTCCCGTCAATGAACTGTCCGTCACTAGGTCAATATCGAGTACATAGTTGTCTGTCATATGTCATTACTGTATTACTGTGTGCCGTCATGGCCTTATAACCCTAATAAATATTGTCGCTACTTAAAACCATAGTAGCACGCGTAACATATGCATGACGTATCATATGCATTACGTTGTATTACTTCAATTGTTTACAGAAAAGCGAAAGGCCCTACTTAAATTGATTTTAACATCAATTATTATCCTTTTTTTCATTGCATAACCTGTACTGCCCCTAATCTATCCCAGTGTCACATAATTTACTATAGATCTACCATAATCATAACATAATTTACTATCTACCATAATCATAATATACATTACTCCACTAGTTAACTTAGTATCTCCCTATAACTCAATCGAGCGCCTGATTAAAACAGACGGTACTGATAATCATGATACAATACATGATGTATATCTCGATTCCTCCCTTAGTTTTACTTTGCCGTAAAACACCGTTCCCAACCCATCTTAAGGTTTGTCTCCGCTAGTTATCAACTTAACTAGCCTATCGCCTATAGCTCAGTTCGAGTGTTTATGGGTCGACTCGAGTGTTCGACCACTTAACTCGACCACTTAACAAAACAATACTGGTAAACACATTACGTAGCATAATTTCTACCTCGATAGCTCAATTAGTTTTACCTCGCAGTAAAACACAGCACCTAACCTAACTTAAGGTACTCTTCCATAGTTCTCAACTAAAACCTAACCTATCGCCTATAACTCCGTCGAGTGCCTTACCAAACAGGCAATACCGTTAAACACAGTACAATACGATATCGTATATCTCGACTACTCAGTCGACAGTGTATTAGAATGAGGATCTATACGTCATACGATGACTATTAATTCAAGATCAATATCGCAAACACACGATATAAATACCTAGACAGGTATTTCTCGGTGGACCGTACCTTGACAGTCCTACACTATGCTAATCTATCTCGGTGACCCTTGCCCCCTAGAGTCCCGCTACGCTAACTTCCATATCCTCCTCGTTCTGGCACAAACCTTCAGGACTACATTGTCGCCTTAGAGGGGATATACCCTCAGGCCGCATCAACCTCTCATCATCACCGACATCCATACTGCTACTACTGCTACCACTACTACTACTACTACTACTACTACTACTACTACTATCTACCCTGCCATTACCACTAAACCTATCATTTTGATCACTACTATACCTACTATATACCCTATCACTATCATTATCACTATCTTTACTACTACTGCTACTACTTTTGCTACTACTACTTCTCCTGGGCTGCTTCTCGCCCCTTAGCCTATTGTTCCTTTCTCGTAACCTACGGGCTAACTCAAACAATGGGATCGAATCTTCCTCATCCGAATCGTCCCTTTCTTTACGGTACCGGTGTGCTAGCCTCTCAACCGGTGCACTATCTGAACTACTGCTACTTAAATCACTGCCACTAATCTCTGGGGGTGCGGCAAGTACCGCCTTCCTTATTGGTCGCCCCCATTCATTCTGAGGTATCTCCCACTCCTCCAAATTTGCTAAACGCAAATGTCTCGCGTGTGATTTACGAGTTTTATTATCTAATTGTTTTTTGATGACATATGTCAGTGGGGATTTCTTCTCGATAATTCTATAGAAAGGGACCCACCGTGAGTCTAATTTACTAGTACTAACGTGGTTCTTTAAATAGACCGCGTCCCCTACCTTAAACTCGACATCTTTACTAGACATCTGCCCGTAACTTTCTTTTTCGCTTTACACGTTTCATTCTATTGAAAACTCTAGTAAATGCAGTATGTTGCTGCTGCAGGAATATCTCGTGGGCGTCTTTGCCTACGTACTTCCTACGGGGTTTCAAAATAACGTCAAGTGGTAACGTTGCATCCCTACCATACAGGAGGTTGAAAGGTGTTCTCTGAGCTGACTCATTTACAGTAATTCTTAACCCCGCTAAGGTCTGATTTAGAAATATATCCCAAGCGTTTGGTTCATTTTTGACTTTCTTTGCAAGTAAATTAACTATTGCTTTGTGTGAAACCTCTACTTGACCATTTGCATGGGGTGAATAGAACGATGTCGTAATACACTTAACATTCATTTTAGTCAAAGTATCTACAACCTCCCTTGCTACATTTCGCCCCAGTTGTCTGACATATAGCACATCGGAAGAGAATGTCTTGGAAATATTTCATCCAATAGTATGTGTAGTATATTGGAACTGGTTTTCGAAGGTAATGGAAAAAACTCTAACCACCCACTATAGCTATCTATTACAGTGTATATATATATGTTACCTGACAGTGTTTCTGGTAGTGGTCCCATAATGTCCCCGGCTATTTTACTGAATAACGGGCTTATTTCAGTTTTCCCCACAGGTGGTTTAATGGCCACCATATTTCGTTGTTGACATTCAAAATACCTGTTGAATAACTCGTAAACTAATTTGTACATATTAGGCAATTAGTACTTTTCCTTTAAAGTATGGAACGTGCGATCTACACCTGAGTGGGCAAGACAGTGATAGCTTTGTAATAACTCTTTGGTCAAGTGCTCTGGGACATATAGCCGAATTATAGGGTCGTTATCTACGTCGCTGACGTAGTAAAGAACACCATCAATAATAATGAAATTCCTCTCAGTTGTTTTATTAGCTTTACCTTCGTTTAACTGTGTTAGAATGATACTTAAGGCTGGGTCTCGTGACTGCTCTATTTTCATGTCTAGATCAAATAAGGTTGGCCTGCCGAGGTCATCCATAATCGGCTTGGTTGCATGTAAGTAATTTGTAGGGTCGATATGTGAAGTGTCAACAATGTTGACCTTATAATTTGTAGGGTCGATAATTTTATGTGAAGTGTCAACAATGTTGACCTTATAATTTGTAGGGTCGATATGTGAAGTGTCAACAATGTTGACCTTTTATGCCCTGTCTGTAACCGTAATTTCTACTTCTGGATCATTGGGTTATTATCGCAAGTGCTCCCGTCTGGGGACACGGCTCAAAAGGTCGGAAATATAATTATTTCGACCCGGGATGTAATTTATATCGCAGTCAAAGGCCTGTATTGTAAGTGCCCACATGGCCATTTTTCTATTACTAAAGGGATGTTTATTCAACAGACATTTAAGTGGTTTATGATCCGTAAATATTTTTACATGGGACCCGAGCAGGTAATGTTGGAACTTCTGTAAACTGTAAACTATGCTATATAACTCTTTTTCGATAGTTGGCCAACGCGTCTGCGTGTCCGTTAACTTGTGGGAAAGGAAAATATAGTGGTTTCTCTATTGGGCTACCTTCCTCATCAGTGTCTTCTTGACACAGCACGGAGCCAATACATTTATCGGATGCATCCGTATACAGGATAAACTCTTTTTTTCATATTTGGGTAAGCTAGTAATGGTACCACGGTCAGGCTTTCCTTTAAAAATTCAAAAGCTTTCAGACAAGGGTCGTCCCACTTAAGCCGTGCATTTCTTTTTGTGAGTTTGAATAGAGGACCTGCTATCTCACTGAAGTTAGGACTAAATCTTCTATAATACCCTATCATGGCGCAAAAACCCTCTTACACCTTTAACATTTATTGGCGGGGCCAGCTCCTTTATTGCCTCTACTTTCTTGTTTTCAGGCTTAACGCCCTCTTTACTTATAATGAACCCCAAGTGTTTTTTTTCTGGTTTCATGAACTGACACTTACTTAACTTCATTTTAAGTTTATGTTTCCTCATTCTACCAAGGACTAGCTGTAAGTGAACGAAGTGTTCTTCTACCGATTTTGAGAATACTATTACATCATCTACATATGGCAGTGCGAAATGTTCGAAACCCTGTAGTGCTATAGTCATCATTTCGGAGAAATAACTAGGACTGTGCTTGAGGCCAAAACACATGCGATTATATCCATCAGTACTACTACTAAAAGCATTTTTTTCTCGGTCGTCGGGATGAATATTTATGCAGAAAAAACCCGCAAAGCGGTCAAGCGAGCTAAACACTTGACTTCCACCCAATCGTTCCAGTACGGAATCGATCAATGGCATTGGGAACGCATATGTTTTCGTAACCTTATTCAAGAGTCTAAAATCTACTACCAACCTCTTAGTATTATCTGCCTTGGGTACTAGGATAGTAGGGGAATAATATATAGGGTCCTATAGAAACCACAGCGTCCGAACGCAATGGCATCGTAGGTCCGCACTGTACTGCAAACAAGGACTAGAAACTACAATGAAAGAGACAAAAAACAACAGAAAGGGTGGTGAAGACAGGGTTACCGACTTGGAACGGTCAGTAGGCAATAAGGCCTACTGGTTAGCTTGAATCGATTTTATATGCGCACAGTCCTCGCTATTATCCTATCTTCAGCGCCCAAATAGACAAGACAATGTAAACAAAACTACATGGAACCATGGAACAAAAAAACAAAACAGAAAGGGTGGTGAAGACAGGGTTACCGACTTGGAACGGTCAGTAGGCAATAAGGCCTACTGGTTAGCTTGAATCGATTTTATATGCGCACAATCCTCGCTATTATCCTGTCTTCAGCGCCCAAATAGACAAGACAGTGTAAACAAAACTACATGGAACCATGGAACAAAGAAAAACAACAGAAAGGGTGGTGAAGACAGGGTTACCGACTTGGAACGGTCAGTAGGCAATAAGGCCTACTGGTTAGCATGAATCAATTGTATATGCGCACAATCCTCGCTATTATCCTGTCTTCAGCGCCCAAATAGACAAGACAGTGTAAACAAAACTACAACCCATCAAAAGGAAATCTCTAACAATAAAGTCCACATCCAGAGAAACTAACTAAAGATACACATACAAAATAATAAACATCTCAGGATGTATCCAGAATCGTACTGAACAACCATAGTAGTTGCAGCTAAAGAGAAAACCCGTGGGACGAAAGCTCTTGCACCCACCTCCCTTAGTTGGGGTTTCAGTAGGTACAATCATAAAGTCCCAAGAGGTAGTCCAGTCATCGCACAAGTGAAAAGTGAAGAACAATGACTGACTGTAGAGGGGTCAATCACTAAACATGCAGTGCGCTGTAAAAAGTGTTATATCCTTTTCTGACGAACTTCCTGATTAAATTTGTAAAGCGGTCAGGAAACCCGTCAGACCCCTTTAACTTACGAAGTTTATAGACCACATCTCCATAAAATGAGGGTTGTGATATGCCTAGTCTCAGAAGTGTTTTATGGTTGGTGTTGTACTTTTCCAGCAAGCCCTCGTTGCGGCGGTAGAATTTAGAGAAAGATCTACGTAGTTTGTAATAACGAAAACCCTGCTGAAGAAGTTTACTTGTAATAACTTGATTTCGATCATTGAAGTCTATAACATCATTACACGCTCTAGCAAATCGAATGAGCTGGGATATATAAACCCCATATGAGGTAGCACGAGGTACATCTCCATCCAGGTGTGGATAGTTAACGATGTTAAAATTGAAATCATCTCTCTTATCATAGATTTTAGTATGAATACAATCATTTGAAATCGAGAGATGAAGATCGAGAAATGCTGCTACTGTATCCGAACAGGTGGCTTTATTCAACGTGAGCTCTGGTGGATAAATGTTAGTAACCATATGAGCAAAGAACGGATTATCAATATTGAGTATGTCATCAAGATACCGAGAAGTATTATTAAAGGCACCAATAATTTCACCCTGGCTAGCAGGTGACAAACTCAACATAAAATCATAGCAGTAACAAAAAACAAATCTGCAACAAGTGGCGCACAGTTAGTACCCAGGACTACCAACAACCTGGCGGTAAATAGTTTTACCGTATCTTATAAAGATGTTATCCAGAAGAAAAGATAAGGCTCTACAAACATCAATACAATTCCACATATTATACTTATCAATCGGGGCGGTAATAAAGAAAGCCCTGACATTATTACAAGACCTTTTTGTTTCGTTGGGCCGAAAGACTCAATTCACCTCAATAAATACGCCTTACACAGGTAACCTGGTCGCATTGGGTAATAATTACATTTCAAAAGACTTAATAAGTATAATTACGCACTAGAATCTATTACTAAATCTGCTCTTATGTTTATATAAATGATGACTGTTATCTAATTGTACGTATATAAATCATATGAAACATAGCTTAACAAAGACACAATTTACCGATATAAAGATTTGATACAGTTGTAAGAATACAAAAAAGAACATTCAACTGTTTAAGTGGTAACAGTCGGAACACGATATGCGTTATCTACTTGTATTGTTTCGGCCAAGGCTGTGATCATTCTCTTGCGTTGTAAATCACGAGCAGTACATACTAAGGTCTAGACGCGGATCACGACTTCGTCGCTTGCAATTCCAATATATTCTTACGACATGTGG
>JAWPHD010016159.1:0-51342 GCA_037043455.1 Cyrtodaria siliqua | reverse complement strand
TAGTAGGGAGCAGATGTGTAAGCAAATTGTAAAGGTTAGAAATAGCCCATGTACAGCAGGATTTATGGTGAATAGGCAAATATCCCTTATTCATAACACGTTATGTAAGATAACACGTTATGTAAGAATTGTTAAATATTGGTTTAAAATATTAAAAACAGATTACATAATACTTAAAAAAAATTACATCTCATCATTAAAGATTGTAAAAATGGTTATACAAACTGGGAATCAAACATTGAATGTGAGCCATCCCGCAGAAGCTATGCATACAACGGTGAACATGGAACCTTCAATGGGGTATTTTCACACAATTCCATGGCCAGCGGCGTATGGTCTCTCTATTGAAAATGGCGAAATACTTAAAATCTATGACGAGAGGATTTTGATTTTGTTAGTTACCAAACGAGGTTATAACCCTATCATTTTGCAATGCACTGCATGTTTAGTGGTTGACCCAATTACAGTTCGTCACTGTGCTTTTCTCTTTGATTGTGCGATGACCGGACAGATGTGGACCCTATGATGACTATGTCTACCTAAATCCTTATAGGACGGTAGAGTGATGTTTCTCTTTAATCTTGTCTTATCGTACCCTAAACGCTTTGTTCTCTTGTTGCTCTGGTTTCTGTCAAGTCATTGAGTATTTACTTGTGGCTTTCTAGGCTTTTGTTTTTTTTATTTTATATATACATGATCATGTATGTGTTTTACTTATATTGCCCATTAATGCTGCCTTGTTTGTTAGAGATTATAACCTGGCGGGGATATCCTTATTTACACTGTCCCATTGATTTGGGATGACAATAGAGTAAGAGTGAGGTTTTGTGCACCCTAGAACCTAGTTTAAACCCCCAGCGGCCTTTTTTGCCACTGACCGTTCCAAGGCGGTAGCCCTATTGTCAACCTCTTTATGTTTGTGATGGATCTTGCTTTTTATTCATCTTTAAATATGTTCTTCATTTCTGTGTGTTTGTGGTCGACTGCGTTCTTGAATGCTACTTTTCCTGTTCTACGTTCTCCTAATTTCGAAGTTATCAGATTTAATGTCTATTTCAATATAAGGTCATGGTGATCTTGACCTTTGACCTACTGACCCCAAAAACACTAGGGTTCTTCCTGAGGGTAGGTGTTACGGTTTTGAATTTATTTTGCGGAATGCATGATTCCAAATAAGGTCACTATGACCTTGACCTACTGGCCCCAAAAACGATAGGGTACATCCTCTCAACTAGGGCAATATACCTATAAAGTTTTATGAGTGTAGGTGTTACGGTTTTGAAGTTATTGTGTGGAATGCATATTTCAATATTAGGTCACGGTGACCTTGATCTTTGACCTACTGGGCCCAAAAGATTTTGGGTTCCTGCGTTCAACAAGGGTGATGAACCTATGAATACTTCCATATAAGGTGATGGTGACCTTGGTCTCTGAACTACTGACCCCAGAAACATCAGGGTTTCTCCACTCACCATGGGCAATGTATGTATGACATTTTAAAAGTGTAGGTGTTTCAATTTTGAAGTTATGAGGAATTCATTGTTCTATAAGGTGACAGTGACCTTGACCTTTTACCCCAAAAGCAATAGGGTTCCTCCGCTCAATGATGGTAATGTACCTATGGAGTGTTAAGAGTGTAGCTGTTGCAGTTTTGAAGTTATTATGTGAAAGGCAGATTTCCATATAAGGTCACTGTGACCTTTCCGTTTGACCTACTGGCCCCCAAAAGCAATATGGCTCCTCTCACCTAGGGAATTGTACCTATGAAGTTTTACGAACGTAGGTGTTACATTTTTGAAGTTATTATGCATAATTCATATAAGGTTATTGCGACCTTGACCTTTGACCTACTGACCCCAAAAACAATAGGGTTTCTCCTCTCTTCTCGGGCAATGAACCTTTGAAGTTTTATGAGTGTAGGTGTTATGGTTTTGAAGTTATCGTCCGGAATGCATTTTTCTTTATAAAGTCACGATGACCTTTGACCTCCTGACTGTAAAATCAATAGAGATCCTCTTCTAACCTTGGGCAATGTACCTATGAAGTTTTACGAGTGTTTCGAAGTTATCGTCCGAAATGCATTTTTCTATATAAGATGACAGTGACCTTGACCTACTGACCCCAAAAGCTATACGGTCTCTCCTCTCACCTAGGGTAATGCAATAAGTTTTATAAGTGTAGGTGTTACAGTTTTGAAGTTATTGTATGCTTATTTCCATGTAAGGTCACTGTGACCTTGACCTTTGATATACTGGCCCCAAAAGGAATAGGTTTCCTCCTCACACCTAGGACAAGGTACTTATGAACTTCTGAGTGTAGGTTTATAGTTTTGAAGTGTGGAATGCATATATCCATATAAGGTCACCGTGACCTTGACCTACATGCCCCAAAAAACAATAGGGTTCCTCCTCTCACCTAGGGCAATGTAATTTCATGAGTGTAGATGTGTTGGTTTTGACGTTATTGTGCAGAATGCATATTTCCATATGAAGGTCACCGTGACCTTGACCTACTGACCCCAAAAACAATAGGGATCCTCGTCTCACCTCGGGCAATGTACTATGAAGTTTCACAAGTGTAGATGTTATTTCGAAGTTATCATCCGGATTGCGTTTGTCTATATAAGGTATTGGGTGACCTTGACCTTTGAACTACTGACTCCAAAAACAATAGGGATCCTCCTCTCCCTTAGTACAATGCACCTATTAAGTTTCATGAGTGTAGCTGTAATGGTTACGGAGTTATCGGAATACGCAAATGTATACGGACGGACGGACGGACGGACGAACGGACAGACAGAAAACCCCGTACCATAATATGTGAATAACAAGAAATATCATTAAGTGACAAATGCCACCGAAGTGACCTTTGACCTCTAAGTATGACCTTGACCTTGGAGCCATAGACCTGGATTTTGTGCGCGACACGTCGTTTGGTTGTGGTGAGCACTTGTGCCAAGTTATTTGCAAATGTGTCCATGGGTGTTATTGACCGGACACGATTTGACTTTTGACCTCCAAGTGTGACCTTGACGACCTGGGGTTTTGTGCGCGACACATTCTCTTGTTATGGTGATCACTTGTGCCAAGTCATTTAAAAATCCCTGAGGTGGTTGTGACGTTACAGTCCGGACACGAAATTGCGTACCTGTTTTTGACCTATGAACTGCAAGTGTGACCCGACGTTTGAGGTACGGACCTGGGTTTTGCGCGCGACACATCGTCTTATGGGATCACTTGTGCCAAGTAATTTAAAAATCCTTGCAGTGGTTGTGACGTTACGGTCCGGACACAAAAATGCGTTCTTGTTTTTGACCTATGAACTGTTAGTGTGACCTTCACCTTTGAGGTACGGACCTGGGTTTTACGCGCGACACATCGTCATGTTATGGTGATCATTTGTACAGTTATTTAAAATTCCCTGCATGGGTTGCGACGTTAGTCTGGACACGAAATTGCGTACCTGTTTTTAACCTATGAACTGCAAGTGTGACCTTGACCTTTGAGGAACTGACCCGACCTTTGCGCGCGACACATCGTCTTATGGTGATCAATTGTGCCAAGTTAATTAAAAATCCATACAGGGGTTTTGAAGGTACAGTCCGGACACGAACTGCGGAACGACGGACGGTCGGTGCGATTACTATATAAATGGGGGTTTGGTCCTACCCCTATTGTACGGTGACAGTAAGAACATCAACATGTAACGTGCACTCTGTACTGACATTATCAAGTGTTAACAAATTAACATACAGACAACCCGCTTGTCGCGTATGAGCTCCACTGGCATTCGGCCACTAGAGCTAACTAGAAGTGAGTTACACGGAACACTTGTCGCCTGTGCAGTGCTAGTTCACCTTTTATTTAAAGGGAAACATGGACATTTTGATGTTTGATGCTCGGCACGAAAACAAAGCATGGCTCGGCAGAGCCTCGCCATTCTTTGTTTTCTAAGCCTCGCCTAATAAACTTGATAGTAAAAGGCACTGACATAATATTCTCTATATATGCAAGTAGGTTTAAAGTCAAAATGATACTGGATTAATAACTGTTAATGCTCAGCCCGGGGCTAGAGGGAATAAACGGTAGCATGCATTTTTCACTACCGTTCATGAACAATCTCAATCAAACCGAGACTGCGACATTTTTTTTATTCATCGTGTTTGCGATTTCCAAATTTCTCATTTCATGCTTCTCCCTTTAACGACCAGTGAATTACAAACGTGTAGTATGTTGGTATTTACACTACAATAGCACACATGGATTATTAAAAAAAAGAAAAGATGGGTACGACAGATATATGAATATTTAGAAGTGTCAGTCTTCGACACTAGTGTGTACTTAGACCAGCCTACACAAGTCGCATGAATTGATGGAAAGCCATATTGACTTTTATTAATAACATTGTTCGGTCACCACCTATTGGAATAGGGGATATCAAGAAATGGTGTTTACAAAGGCAATACGACACCCCATACTGATCTTTGTGTTCAGAGTTTTAGTGTTCTTCTACTGAACAGTAGGCAGCTAAGTGTACGCATGTAGACTCATAAAGTTGGTATAAATCACACTATGTATCGTTTCCATGTATTAAATGGAATAGTTTTATGATAATTCCGTAATTTGATTCAACTGTCTATATTATTGCTTTTTTTCTGTCCCGCCGACCAGTACAGTTTGTTTGTTTGGCGTTTTACGTCATTTTAAACACATGTAAGGTTATATAAGACAGTCGATTTTTTGTGGTTGAGGCAGACCACCCACTTTTCCCGGATAGAACCAGTACTGTACACCTCCGGCCATCCGTAAGAATCGACACTTCCTCACTTACAAAACAAACTCCCAGTTGGATTCGAACCCGCAGCATTGAGAGACGAAGGTTTACAACGCAACGTTGTTAACCATTTGATAAGCATAATGTATTGAAGTGCTACACGTTTTTATTTTTTTAAACAATTCTTTCATTTTTACAAATCGATGTAAAGATGTTGCTTATAGATCAGGTTTACCCCCAGTGATGTTGCTTATAGATCAGGTTTACCCCCAGTGATGTTGTGAGTTAGGTAAGGTTGCAGATTAAGTTTTATGAAAATGGGAATAACTGCCGAAATGTTATTGTAGGGATCACTTTGTCCGTCATCACACTTTAACCCACAACCCAACCTTGGCAATAACTTTAAAAGTATTTCACCCCTGTTCATGAAATATCTACAACAATTGTCTCATTTCAGCAATGTTATTCCCCTTTTCATAAAACTTAACCTGCAACCTTACCTAACTCGTAACATCAATGGTGGTAAACCTGTATCGATGCAATGATAGTGGTATCGGTTGTGCCAGGAATAGTCAATGATTCTCAGTCGTGCCAGGAATAGTCAATGATTCTCAACGATGTCTGTAAACTTAACGTAGATTTTGAATGAAAATGGAAACTATTTTGTACTTTAGCCAATTTTCATTCCGAAATATATCATTAAACGATTATATATAACAGGACTGGTGTCCAGACAAAAAGACGAACAAGATACCAAGAATCGAGACTGCCGTTTTCTAGTTGCCCAATTTGGCAAACCTGAACTTACTTTACTATTCAAACGGTTCACCATCAAATAATCGTGAAAACTATATTTGCAGAAGTTGTCAGCAAGTATATAAAGTCTGTAAAAGAAGTTTTCCATGGCAGTGTTCGAACCCGTACAATGATCGCTGAACCACGACATTCGACCATAACCCTTATCTCAGTTGATAATTCACTATAGATCAACAATCAACAATAATTATCGTTTACAATTAAAGTTTGCGAAAAAATAATCTTTTTATTGGTTACTCGGATGTGTCCATAACTGTTACTTTGTATGGACTTTGCAAAATTTTTTACTGACCCTTTGTGTGTTCGCGATATTTTTTTAAAATCAAATATTGTTTGGAATTTAATGTTTCTGGTACCAAATTAACCGGGTAGGGTAGACCTTGGTTACTAAAAAAGATACTTAAATTTTGTCTAGTTTTATTTTTATATGACTTTATATACCCTGGTCCAAAACTTTTTTTACCGAGTATATATTATCTTGTATTCATGGGTACCTTACCCTCACTTTACATTCTTAAAATAAGTAAAAGTATATGTTCCTATTACACGCTAAAAATAATTAGGTTAGGTAGGGAAAATATTTTATTTTATATATAGGACTTCTTTTCACTCAATAAGTTTAAAACCTAATAAACTAACTTTAAATATATATTTGTTGATATAAAAAAATAATAATATATAAACTATTAAGTATTTAGGGTCGGCCTTTAAAAAACGGGCTCGATCGGGAAACTGGAACCACACATAATTTTTATTTGGCCTAATATACAAATCACAAAGGACCAGTTGTTAATGGATGTATTTAATTGGTAACATGGTAGGCTTTCATCCAAGCCAATGAATGTTGATACTGTTTTGGTCTAAATCTGAACACAAGATCATTTTCTTTACAGCCGGTTTATTCTTTTAGTTAGTTTGACAAGAAATGACACTACTTTCCAGGCAGGATTATACCGTCATACTGAAAAAGACAAAACAAAAGACTAGTTTTAGACATAGTTAATATATGTTACAATTTCAGCAGTTCAGAACAGATATTGAACATGTTTCGAACGTGTTCAGAGTTTCTGTCATAGGGAAGTAAACCTTGAAATATAATTTGTGACATGTCTTCGCAACTAAAACATGTATATTCAATATACCAGTAGTTCAATATCAAATTTCATTGAACCATATGAATTCATACAATTCTTACTGTTAAGATTTTCCCCACTTTAGAGGTTCGTGACAATAATTCCCCAATTTCTCAGGGCCCTGTCCACATTCCCAAAAGAAACACTGACGACACACCATCTATACACACGATTTCATCCGAAATTCTTCAAAGTAAAACTGGAATGTTCCTCCAGTCAAAAGCAGGTATGTTCAGGTCCACTATATGCCCACTCCACTTTCATGACAAACCTAGCAATTTTTAAGGGCTGTTGTGGGAAGCACAAATATATTTTTGTTTGGCCTAACACAACTTAGGTATGGGTTACCCGTCCTTTCTTTAAAAACATGGAACTTGTGCGTTACAATTGTGTATCCTTCCCATTTTGCGAAAAGTTATCTTTCAGACAAATGCCTCGGTAGACATCAGAAGATATCTTGTGTTCCATCGGCGCCAACAAAAACTGCCGCCGCCGACATCGCAGCAAGACAAGTCAGCCTCGTCATCGTGTCATCATCAAGAAAAGTCACATCTCAAATTTACAAAACAGGTTTTCTCGATTTGTTACCAAAATGCATCTACCAGTTAATACATTCCAAATGCACTTGTGAATATATAGCATGTTTGTTTAGGCCTAAAAAAAAAATATGTGTTTCTGGTTTCACCCTGTCAAAAAGTTAGGGTGGGTAGGTAGGAAGAAGTTTTTTTTTTAGATATTTTTTTTATAGATATTTTTCGCATATATTATGCCATTTTTGTACTAAGGCAACTTCTTGATAACCTTTGCAAACAGTTTGGATCCAGATTAGATGCTTAACAACTCTGTGTCTCATCAGGATACAAACTGTTTGACACTTGTTAAGTTTAAACTATGAATTCATGTTAAAAATTATCATTTGAATAAAAATATTTGTTGTTTGATTGTAAGATTGAGATGATAAAAAAACATAAAAACTTTTTTTTTCTTGACGTCGCTAAAAATATTTGAGGCGGCGGTGAAAAAGTAGGGTCGGTCGGGAAACCGGAAACACACATATTTTTATTTTATGCTTAATGTCATTTCCAGCACATTTTAGGCTATGTATGGCGGTGTATGGCGGTGTATGGCTGTGTATGGCGGTGTATGGCGGTGTATGGCTGTGTATGGCGGTGTATGGCGGTGTATGGCTATGTATGGCGGTCGCTTCGAAGTGGAGGAGGCAGACCATCCACTTTTTCCTGGGTAGACTGTATACCTCCCACTATCCATAAAAATTGACGCTTTCTCACAAGTGGAGCTCCCAGTGGAATTCGAACCCACAGTGGTGAGAATATATAATTATTAAGCCCAGCAATAATCTTTCAGACAAATGCCTCAGTAGACATCAGAAGATATCTTGTGTTCTGTCAGCTCCAACAAAAACTGTCGTCGCTGACATCGCAGCAAGACAAGTCAGCCTCGTCATCGTGTCATCATCAAGAAAAGTCACATCTCAAAATTTACAAAATAGTTTTCTGGATTTGTTACCAAAATGCATCTACCAGTAAAACATTCCAAACTCACTTGTGAATATATAGCATGTTTGTTTACTTGTTTTATGCTTAATGTCATTTTCCAGCATATTTAAGGCTATGTATGGCCTTGTATGGCTGTGTACGGCTATGTATGAATGGCTATCCATGGCTGTGCATGGCGGTGTATGGCTATGTACGGCTATGTATGGCTATGTATGTATGGCTGTGTACGGCTATGTACGGCTATGTACGGCTATGTATGTATGGCTGTGTATGGCTGTGTACAGCTATGCATGGCGGTGTACGGCTAGGTACGGCTATGTATGGCTATGTATGTATGGCTGTGTACGGCTATGTACGGCTATGTATGTATGGCTGTGTATGGCTGTGTACGGCTATGTATGGCTGTGTACGGCTATGTACGGCTGTGTATGTATGGCTATGTATGGCCGTGTATGGCTGTGTACGGCTATGTATGGCTATGTATGGTGTATGGCTATGTATAGCTATGTATGGCGGTGTAGGGCTACGTATGGCGGTGTACGGCTGTGTACGGCTATGTACGGCCATGTATGGCTATGTTTGACGGTCGCTTTGAAGTGGAGGAGGCAGACCTCCCACTATCATTCCTGTGTAGACTGTATACCTCCCACTATCCATAAAAATTGACGCTTTCTCACAAGTGGAGCTCCCAGTGGAATTCGAACTCACAGTGGTGAGAATATATAATTATTAAGCCCAGCAATAATCTTTCAGACAAATGCCTCAGTAGACATCAGAAGATATCTTGTGTTCTGTCAGCTCCAACAAAAACTGTCATCGCTGACATCGCAGCAAGACAAGTCAGCCTCGTCATCGTGTCATCATCAAGAAAAGTAGCGTCTCAAATTTACAAAATAATTTTCTGGATTTGTTACCAAAATGTATCTACCAGTAAAAACATGCCAACCTCATTTGTAAATATATATGTGTTCGTTTGTGTTTAATGTGATTTTCCAGCAACTGTAGGCCATGTATAACTGGATTTTTAGTGGTGGAGGCAGATCACACTTATTCCTGGGTAGAACCAGTACTGTATACCTCCTGCCGTCGGTACGAATCGATGTTCCTCGGTAGAACCAGTACTGTACACCTCCCGCCGTCGGTACGAATCAATGTTCCTGGGTAGAACCAGTACTGTATACCTCCCGCCGTCGGTACGAATCAATGTTCCTGGGTAGAACCAGTACTGTATACCTCCCGCCGTCTGTAAGAATCGATGTTTTGCAACAAGTCAAGCTCCAAGTCTAATTCAAACTCACCGGGGTAAAAATATAAATTATGAAGGCAATCAATAATCATTCAGACAAATGCCTCAGTAGACATCAAAGGATATGTCAGATGTGTTGCCAAATGCACCTAAATATGACATGCCAAGCCCACATGTGAAATTATAATGAAGCCCGACAATAAATATCTTCTTTCAGACAAATGCCTCGGTCGACATCAGAAGATATCTTGTGTTCCATCAGCGCCAACAAAAACTGTCGTCGCTGACATCGCAGCAAGACAAGTCAGCCTCGTCATCGTGTCATCATCAAGAAAAGTCACATCTCAAAATTTACAAAATAGTTTTCTTGATTTGTTACCAAAATGCATCTACCAGTAAAAACATTCCAAACTCACTTGTGAATATATAGCATGTTTGTTTACTTGTTTTATGCTTAATGTCATTTTCCAGCACATTTAAGGCTATGTATGGCCATGTATGGCTGTGTATGGTGGTGTATGGCGGTGTATGGCTATGTATGGCTATGTATGGCTATGTATGTATGGCTATGTATGGCCGTGTATGGCTGTGTATGGTGGTGTATGGCTGTGTATGGCCGTGTATGGCGGTGTACGGCCGTGTACGGCTATGTATGTATGGCTGTGTATGGCTGTGTAAGGCCGTGTATGTATGGCAATGTATGGCCGTGTACGGCTATGTATGGCTGTGTATGTATGGCTGTGTATGTATGGCCGTGTTCGGCTATGTATGGCTATGTATGGCTGTGTATGGCTGTGTATGGCTATGTATGGCTGTGTATGGCTATGTATGGCTGTGTATGGCGGTGAATGGCTGTGTATGGCTAGGCTATGTATGGCCATGTATGGTGTATGGCTATGTATAGCTATGTATGGCGGTGTAGGGCTATGTATGGCGGCGTACGGCTATGTACGGCCATGTATGGCTATGTTTGACGGTCGTTTGAAGTGGAGGAGGCAGACCATCCACTCTTTCCTGGGTAGATTGTATACCTCCCACTATCATTCCTGGGTAGACTGTATACCTCCCACTATCCATAAAAATTGACGCCTTCTCACAAGTGGAGCTCCCAGTGGAATTCGAACCCACAGTGGTGAGAATATATAATTATTAAGCCCAGCAATAATCTTTCAGACAAATGCCTCAGTAGACATCAGAAGATATCTTGTGTTCTGTCAGCTCCAACAAAAACTGTCGTCGCTGACATCGCAGCAAGACAAGTCAGCCTCGTCATCGTGTCATCATCAAGAAAAGTCGCTTCTCAAATTTACAAAATACTTTTCTGGATTTGTTACCAAATTGTATCTAACAGTAAAAACATGCCAACCTCACTTGTAAATATATATGTGTTTAATGTGATTTTCCAGCAACTGTAGGCCATGTATAACTGGATTTTTAGTGGTGGAGGCAGATCACACACTTATTCCTGGGTAGAACCAGTACTGTATACCTCCTGCCGTCGGTATGAATCGATGTTCCTGGGTAGAACCAGTACTGTACACCTCCCGCTGTCGGTAGAACCAGTACTCTACACCTCCCGCCGTCAATACTGTATACCTCCCGCCGTCTGTACGAATCAATGTTCCTGGGTAGAACCAGTACTGTACACCTCCCGCCGTCGGTACTGTATACCTCCCGCCGTCGGTACGAATCAATGTTCCTGGGTAGAACCAGTACTGTATACCTCCCGCCGTCTGTAAGAATCGATGTTTTGCAACAAGTCAAGCTCCAAGTCTAATTCAAACTCACCAGGGTAAAAATATAAATTATGAAGGCAATCAATAATCATTCAGACAAATGCCTCAGTAGACATCAAAGGATATGTCAGATGTGTTGTCAAATGCACCTAAATATGACATGCCAAGCCCACATGTGAAATTAAAATGAAGCCTGACAATAAATATCTTCTTTCAGACAAATGCCTCGGTCGACATCAGAAGATATCTCGTGTTCCATCGGCGCCAACAAAAACTGTCGTCGCTGACATCGCAGCAAGACAAGTCAGCCTCGTCATCGTGTCATCATCAAGAAAAGTCACATCTCAAAATTTACAAAATAGTTTTCTCGATTTGTTACCAAAATGCATCTACCAGTAAAAACATTCCAAACTCACTTGTGAATATATAGCATGTTTGTTTACTTTTTTATGCTTAATGTCATTTTCCAGCACATTTAAGGCTATGAATGGCTGTGTATGGCGGTGTATGGCGGTGTATGGCTATGTATGGCTGTGTATGGCGGTGTATGGCTATGTACGGCTATGTATGTATGGCTATGGCCGTGTATGGCTGTGTACGGCTATGTATGCATGGCTATGTATGGCCGTATATGGCGGTGTACGGCTAGGTACGGCTATGTATGGCTATGTATGTATGGCTATATATGGCTGTGTACGTCCGTGTACGGCTATGTATGTATGGCTTTGTATGGCTGTGTGTGGCTGTGTACGGCTATGTATGGCTATGTATGTATGGCTATGTATGGCCATGTACGACTGTGTACGGCTATGTATGGCTGTGTATGTATGGCTATGTATGTATGGCTATGTATGGCCGTGTACGGCTATGTATGGCTGTGTATGTATGGCTATGTATGGCTGTGTATGTATGGCCGTGTTCGGCTATGTATGGCTATGTATGGCTATGTATGGCTGTGTATGGCTAGGCCATGTATGGGGTATGGCTATGTATAGCTATGTATGGCGGTGTAGGGCTATGTACGGCCATGTATGGCTATGTTTGACGGTCGCTTTGAAGTGGAGGAGGCAGACCATCCACTCTTTCCAGGATAGATTGTATTCCTCCCACTATCATTCCTGGGTAGACTGTATACCTCCCACTATCCATAAAAATTGACGCTTTCTCACAAGTGGAGCTCCCAGTGGAATTCGAACCCACAGTGGTGAGAATATATAATTATTAAGCCCAGCAATAATCTTTCAGACAAATGCCTCAGTAGACATCAGAAGATATCTTGTGTTCTGTCAGCTCCAACAAAAACTGTCGTCGCTGACATCGCAGCAAGACAAGTCAGCCTCGTCATCGTGTCATCATCAAGAAAAGTCGCTTCTCAAATTTACAAAATAATTTTCTGGATTTGTTACCAAAATGTACCTACCAGTAAAAACATGCCAACCTCACTTGTAAATATATGTGTTTGTTTGTGTTTAATGTGATTTTCCAGCAACTGTAGGCCATGTATAACTGGATTTTAAGTGGTGGAGGCAGATCACACACTTATTCCTGGGTAGAACCAGTATTGTATACCTCCTGACGTCGGTACGAATCGATTTTCCTGGGTAGAACCAGTACTGTACACCTCCCGCTGTCGGTACGAATCAATGTTCCTCGGTAGAACCAGTACTGTACACCTCCCGCCGCCGATACTGTATACCACCCGCCGTCGGTACGAATCAATGTTCCTGGGTAGAACCAGTACTGTACACCTCCCGGCGTCGGTACTGTATACCTCCGGCCGTCGGTACGAATCAATGTTCCTGGGTAGAACCAGTACTGTATACCTCCCGCCGTCTGTAAGAATCGATGTTTTGCAAGCTCCAAGTCTAATTCAAACTCACCAGGGTAAAAATATACAATTATGAAGGCAATCAATAATCATTCAGACAAAAGCCTCAGTAGACATCAAAGGATATGTCAGATGTGCTGCCAAATGCACCTACATATGACATGCCAAGCCCACATGTGAAATTAAAATGAAGCCTGACAATAAATATCTTCTTTCAGACAAATGCCTCGGTCGACATCAGAAGATATCTTGTGTTTCAATGGCTCCAACAAAAACTGCCGTCGCCGACATCGCAGCAAGACAAGTCAGCCTCGTCATCGTGTCATCATCAAGAAAACCATGTCTAGATTTCTGCATTTGTTACCAAAATGAATTTACATCCCGACAGGTTGGGGAGGATCACATGGTTTTAAAATGTCGTGAAAATCTATGAAATCGTGGAGATTTGAAGGAATCTTTTCCTTACTCTTCATTATTGTAGACATGTTTGAGCGTAATATCTACGTTAGGCCTAGTCCTTGCTGTGAATGTTTCATACCTTTTTCGTAGTTTATTTTTGGGTGTCATGTACCATACACCTAAACATTTTGAAAAGGGGGCCGATTTTACGAATTAACTATATTTTTATTTACAGAAAAACTATGCCATGGAAAATTTGCTCTCTTTGCGCTATATTGTTTAACGACACGACACATAAAAAGAGAACTAGGTTGACACAAGATTCTTTGAATCCATGTAATCCCCTACCCTTTTCTAAGCCCGCTTGTAATATGATAATGTACTGTACAATAAAATATTCTTTCAGACAAATGCTTGGTAGACATCAGAAGATATCTTGTGTTCCGTCGGCTCCAACAAAAACTGCCGACTCCGACATCGCAGCAAGACAAGTCAGCCTCGTCATCGTGTCATCAAGAAAAGTTGTCTCAAGTTATCAAAAGCGGATTCCCAGGAAGCTTTTCCTTACTTGGTATGTATTACTGCAGAGCTGTGGATAATTTCTGACGGAGAATGGCCAGGAGGTTATATATGAAATTTGAACATTCTACTCCCAAGGACAAAAAAGTTATACAATATGTCGATGCCGTCGAGCCCGCCAGCATTAGCGGCGCCCATGTCACGCCAAAAAAAAAAGTGAGTAAAATACTCAAAAACTCAGCTTATCTACAGGTCTGTATAATACTGTATGCAAAGGGAGTGTAAACCTTTTATTTTTTGAGCTATATTGCATGAAACTAGACCATAAGCCAGACATTTTGAAACCACTAGATCCTCCACCATACAACAGCGTTTTTTTCCCCACCATTTTGGGAATGGGTCCGTGACCGGTCAAATTGGGGAAAAAAACACAAGATTTTTCTCAAAATTGGGAAAAAAAACGCGCGTTTTTTCTCAGAATTGGGAAAAATAATTGTTTTTGTATTTTGTGAAATATTACATATTTATTGATGATTTACATAATAAAATATTTTCACAACTGTAATGTTTCAAGTTTTTATTGTACTTCAGTGTTGTTACAGAATAATTTCCCTGTTTTTGTTGTCCCTGAAAATGTTAACAATGCTGTTAAGTTCATTGTCATTTAGGGTTGCACCAGATTCTCTGCATATTCCCATGACTGAGGAAAGAGTTTCCTGGCCCGGACGATTTCTGTTATTCGTCCTTTATTTAGTATTAACCCATCGCTCACTGAGGCGCTTGTTACATAGAATATACTAGCGGTAAAGCGTTTCGATAACATGTATACAAGCGGTAAAGCGTTTCTGCAACGCATAAACAACATGGCGTCGTCGTCGGGGTTTCAATTTACACAGAAAAGCAGAAGAAACGACGAAAACCCTGGTAAGAAACTTTATTAAGAAGATTATTCTAAAATATTTGGGAATTTTTTTGTTATTTTTTGGCAATTGGGAACGGGTCCGTTTACCGGACCCAACAGACCCGTCCAAAGAAGGAAAAAAAACGCTGTACAAGCCCATCTGTCAATCAATAAACGTAGAAATTCCACGAAAACCAAGTTTTCCATAAGCTTTCTACAGTTTATTTGCAATATTTCTTTCCATATAACCTACCTATACACCAAGTTTTACTTCAATATCTCACTCGTAACTGTAGTGCCTGGAAACAATTTTCTATTTTAAGTAACAGCGAACATGACGCCAGTAACCTCAAATGCAATTTCACGCTTCCTTTCTATATAAGCCACCTAAACATCAAGTTTCGTCACAATATCTCATTCTTAACAAAAGTTATTCAGTGGAAACCGTTTTTCTATTTTAGTAACAACGACCTTGACTCCTGTGACCTAAAATGCAATCCCAAGATTCCTTTGCATATAAGCTACCTACATAGAAAGTTTCGTCGCAATACCGAACTCCAATATATCTCAGTGCTAGCTAAAGTTATCTAGCGAAAACCATGAGTTTGATGCCACCTACCAAACGACATTCGCCAATCTTATCGACCAAATAAAAGTAACCTTGACAATAAATATTCTTTCAGACAAATGCCTCAGTAGACATCAGAAGATATCTTGTGTTCCGTCGGCTCCAACAAAAACTGCCGTCGCCGACATCACAGCAAGACAAGTCAGCCTCGTCATCGTGTCATCATCAAGTCTCAAAATTGATAAAAACTTTAGAAATGAGTCCCAACTTTATTAAAATCAAACAATATTGAATATATGTTTTACTTTTGAAGACATTGTGCTGAATATATTTTAGGAAAAGCACCCATTCTTTTTTCTTATTTGGGAATATTTTTTTTTTATGTATTAATTTTTCATCAAAGGACAAAAAATAGCAATCTAGGAAGACCCATTTCATAAAGGGAGATAATGATTTTCCATCGGGGCAGTTAATATCTTTTCATCAAGGGAAGTAATTGTTTTTTACGTTTTTATCCTATATATTAATTGAAAGTTGGAATGTATCCGACATACCTTCTGTTGGAACCACTTCATGGAGGACTCTTTTGTTATTTTGTGTTTGATACCAATCTTGCTGGTCTTTGCTCTCCTCTGGGTGATATTGAAGCCTGCAAAATATAAGGTATGGCATATAATCTCTGTCCAATCATGCTGGCAATCAAATCAATCTACTCTGTATGAGAAATAGGACTAAATTAACAAAACAGGTCAAGGTCATTCACGTTGACCTACTGATAGACAGCAGGAACATTTAGATGTGTGTATGAAGTGTCAAGTTTCCCTTCAGTATTTTCAGTTCTGGCCTAGCCATGGATCAGAACTCTGGACTAGCCATGGATTAGAACTCTGGCCTAGCCATGGATCAGAACTCTGGCCTAGCCATGGATTAGAACTCTGGCCTAGCCATGGATCAGAACTCTGGCCTAGCCATGGATCAGAACTCTGGCCTAGCCATGGATTAGAACTCTGGCCTAGCCATGGATCAGAACTCTGGCCTAGCCATGGATCAAACCTCTGGCCTAGCCATGGATCAGAACTCTGGCCTAGCCATGGATTAGAACTCTGGCCTAGCCATGAATTAGAACTCTGGCCTAGCCATGGATCAGAACTCTGGCCTAGCCATGGATTAGTACTCTGGCCTAGCCATGGATCAGAACTCTGGCCTAGCCATGGATCAGAACTCTGGCCTAGCCATGGATCAGAACTCTGGCCTAGCCATGGATCAGAACTCTGGCCTAGCCATGGATCAGAACTCTGGCCTAGCCATGGATTAGAACTTCAAGTGTGACCTTGACCTTTGATGCAAGGACATGATTTCTGCGCACGGCACTGTTTCATTGTGTTAAGTTCAATGAAATTCCCTTCAGTATTTTGTTCTAGCCGAGACATGAATTTGACCTTTGACCACTAAGGTATGGACCCCATTAAGTGCCACACACCTTCGTATTGCGATTAACATTTGTGAAGTTTCATGAAATTCCCTATAGTACTTTAAAAAGTTATGGCCGAGACAGGATTGTTTCAGACAAACTGCGCCTCCCTTAGTGGGAACAACAAGTTTGGACTGTGAAGCAGCCGTATATGGTCCTCCATTATTATCCCCGGACAAGTAACTAGTTAACTGTACTCACCGGGGCGACCGAGCACAACGTAGAAGTCCATGCCGTAGATACCAATACTGGGGTCGTACTTGATTCCCAGATCAATGTGCTCCTGGAGTCCAAATCCGAAGTTGCCGGAGTTGGAGAAGTTGTTCTTCCTCAACTCGTATTCTCGCACCTGTTGATAAAAAGCATTCATGATCACTGGGTCAGAGCTAGGTACAGCAATGAGCATTTTGTATTCAGTTTCAAAATGATAGAGTTCAGAATATGTTTGTTTGTATGGTGTTTTACATCATTTTCAACACATGCAAGGTTATTCACAGTACAGCTCACGCGACTCACACTTCACTCGATTCGAGGAGTTTGGTCATATCGAGTTCTGCGCATATCTACGCGGAGTCAGTGTTTGTACTCGGCGAATTCACATGGTGAAAGTATGCTATTGTCGAGTCACTCACACTCCGAGTAGAATCCAATTAACCATGAATGCACACCTGTGGTGACTTATTATAGGGAAAAAAATCTAAATTTTCCGACAACTTTTCAACTTGTCCGATATCGCGCTTGAAAAAGTACAAACAATGAGACGCCGAATGCATCTTTTATGTGCAAAGTTGACACGACTAATAAATACAATGAATAAATTTCAAAACAAATACATATTTTTAATGCATTTAATCACAAGTTTTGTTCGTCTTTGTTGTCCAAAAGGCACAATTTTCAGGCCGACATAAATACCCATAATCCTTGGCCATGTATGTATCTTTTAACAAGGCGGCATTAATAACATTTATGACCCGGAGTTCGTTACCATTTTTTCTGATTATTTCCGACTAAAGAACCCATCAATGTAATAATAAACAGCAGAAAAGCAAAATTTGTTACAAAGAAAGACTTATAATTTCCAGTATAATAATTACAAATTGAATGTTATGTTCAGTCGCCGCGAAGCCGGTAATAAGAACCGCCATATAACTGTCGTGACCCAGTATACATAATCCGGGCATTCAAATTTTCCCACATCTGCTTTTCCTAAACAAAAAAGTCTTCTGCTTCGATTTTTTCTAAAGTTATTAAATAATTATGCATTAAAATGACTGCAATTAGAAAAAGTTGCACCCTTTACCTGTGCCGTTTCGACTCGGCGAACTCTGAGTTTGTGTACTCGGAGTATCGTGGCATACTTTCGTGGTGTAAGAATGACGAGAAGGTTTTCCGACTCCGCGTAGTTTTATCATTGAAACTCCGCGATTTGTAAATTCCTCACTCGGCGTAAAAGAGTAAAGTGTGGGTTTCGCGTGAGCTGTACTGTATGATAGTCGTTTTTTGTTGTGGTGGAGGCAGACCACCCACTTTTCCTGGGTAGAAACAGTACTGTACACCTCCCGCCATCCGTAAGAATCGAAACATCCTTACTATAAGTTGAGCTCCCAGTGGGATTCGAACCCGCAGCGGTGAGAGTTGAAAACGTTTACAACGGAACATTGTTAACCCCTCTGCCACGGATACGAGTTCAGAGTAAAACCATTTAAAAATAGTACATGCTATCAAGAAGACATTTTAAAATAAGACATTTTAAAATCAACTACAATTCTGATTAACAAAGGTTACGTATAAACTTGTCGTCTGCCACGTGCCTGTTTCAGCAAGGATGTACAACTGTCCCACTTCCTAGTAACTGACCCAGACATGAACATCCAGATTAGAGTTGCAGAGTGGCTTCCTCTAGCACAAACATTTGAAGGATCTAACATTAAAGTTTACTACCCTCTGTCAAGGTTATTTGTGCAATGAAATAATAGTATTTTTTTTCTTAATAACTCGCATACGTGTTTAAGCCTGCCAATAACTAGCTATAAATATATACAGTAGTGCCCCATACAACAGTAACTGACCCAGACATAAACATCCAGACCAGAGTTGCAGAGTGGCTTACTCTAGCAAACATTTGAAGGATGAAACATTAAAGTTAACTATCCTCTGTCAAGGTTATGTATACAAGGAAGTAACAGTACACTTTTAATAACTCACATTCATGCTTACACCAATGAGTACTTATACATACATACAGTACTGTCCCATACAATAGTAACTGACCCGGACATGAACATCCAGGCCAGAGTTGCAGGATGGCTTTGCTGTGGCACAAAGTTCAAGGATACAAACACAAGTCAGAATCCTCCATATTACCAATGTGCAAAAATAAATATTCACGGAGCTTGTTAAAATGTATGATGTATGTTAACGAGTTTAAAAATGCTGTGTTTTTTCAAACATCCCTTTTGCATGTAATGGTATTCTCTCCCAAAAAAATGTTCAACTTCATAAAAGGAAAAGTTATGGTCATCTTTTCAACAGGTTCTCTGAAACACAACTTTTTTTAAATAGGTCTGTGGTTATTTTATCAAGCATTCAGCTGAACGTATATTTGAACTAAAAGCAGCAAAAACCTCTCTGCAGGGCTCCGGAAATATGGTTGCTCGACGCCCCGGGCAAGTGGAATTTGGGTGCGGGCAGGTGTCCTTCGCAAATCTGGTTGTCCGACACTAGCCCGACTGGACGTTTCCGTTTTAGACAAAAAATCAAACGAAAACTCGGCTTATCATAAAGTGTGCCGATTACGAACCCATCGCTTTCGCCGCGAGCGGTAATTAAGAAATCCCTCCCACTTTGACAGTTTGTCAAAACCCGATTGGCCGAGGAAAGTTTGAGGTGCCAATCAAAAATGTCCATGCGCCGATAGCATTAATAATATTCATCTCCCTATTTATACTAAAGTGTGTCCTCTACCTACATGATAAGACCATCCCAAAAATTAATCCCAATTATAATCAAATTAATCCAATTATAATCGATAAAACGTAACCATTGTAAAGTTTGTAGACTTCTGTTATGCATTATTTTACACGCAACATAAATCATATGTTTAGCCGAACTTTCGAATTATGTTTGAAGAGTATAACCGAACCAAGATTTTATGCAACGCATATTGTGTATTGACGCCGAATGTTATCGGAAAAGGTAATGAATACACACTGATCAGTCCGCCAAGTACTTATAGCTGTGTAAAAGGTGAAACGCGGGTCATTGGAAAATTGTAAACAAACAGCAATTTATAAACGATTACGGCAAGTACTGTACTATACACAAATAACGTAGAAATTAATTACTGGCACTAATTAAGGAAGGTATGTGAATGCAGCGGGTTGCTTTATTGAAGTTATTTTGACACATATTACCGTATTTGTCGGGGTATAGCGCGCACTTTTTTACCCCAGATTCTGTGGCTGAAGTTGGGGTGCGCGGTTTAAGCAACAAGTAATGATCTACTTCTTTTTTTTCAGCCAAGACGAGAAGTTTTGTGGTTTTCAAAAAGTCGCAAGACCGGCCGTTTACTACAGATTGAATCGAACAAAAGTTGGCTTGTTTCTATTGTTTCAATAAAATGCGTTGTATGCTATATGCTTATTATCAATAAAAATAATGAAATCAAACTTTACCATGTTTTATGTTGATTATTGTTGAGAAAATACCATTGAAATGTTGAAAAATACAATTGTTTATATCAATCGGCATTTTGAAATGAAAACGAGGCTGGGATTTTCCGAACGCGCAGACTGAGTTAGTGCATATTTTATTAATAGAATACAATAGAATTGTATGTATAATAATTATTTCTAATAAACAACGACCCCACTTACTTATTTGTTAAAGTTGATTTCTGAATTTCGACAACGTAGAATCATGATTATTCCTAAATGGGTTCAAGGGTTCATTTGATTGGTAAAACGTGTTAAGTGTGAAGTGTTTGGTTTTTGTTAACTGACCGCAAACAATGATAACTAATTATTAAACAAACATGTGGGATAGACGTCTTTTGTCTACTGGTGTGAATGCAATTTTTACTTCTATTTTTAACTAGGGAACTTTAAATATCTAAGAGTAGGGTTTAGTGTTTGGGGTTTAGGTTTACAGCAGTCTTATACTCTATACGTTTGCTTTCCGATTATTATCAGGGTGCAAACAGCTTAGACTGCTTGAAGTTGTTTTTTTGTCCAAATCACAAAAGTCTATTTTTAGAATCTATTTTTATCCAGAGGCGAGTGTACAGTTTCGGGAATATCCCTACTACACAATTATTTTCGTTTTTGATAAGATTTGTCTAATAAAAGATTCTTACATCTAATAAAAGAAAAGCTACGCATTAGTTTAGTTATCTAATGCACATATAAAACTCTGAGAGCAACATTTACATTGAAACTTCTTGAATTTAACTTAGAACATTGTTAGTGATAGAGGATTTTCGAAATTATTCACTGAGTTTATATAGAAACGTACTACATACGTTTCAATTCGTTTCCGGTTTAGGCTTTATGTTTCATGCTTCTTCTTACTAAGCAAACATATGTAAAACTTTAAGGGTTAGCAAAACAAAACGGTCCTTTTTAGGGCCAGCACATATTTATTCGAAAGAATAATCTGTTTTAATTGTCAATCCAAAATATTAAATATAATATGATCGTAATAAAAGTTGAACACGGGCGTGGGTTTTTTATTTTATTGAAACTTGAGTAAACAACAAAAGTACACTCAACAGTACAAGTTTATTGAAACTTGAGTAAAAAAACACAGTCTAACATGCAGCTTCGTTTTAGCAAATCAAAATTCGTTTTACATTTCCTCTTTGGTCAATGCTTCAAAATGGCGCTCTGCAGTCCTGGAATTGAAAACACATGTTTTTAATGCGCGGTTTACACTACAATACATAAAAAAAGTTTTTTTCCAAGGATTTCAGGCCCAAAGTCGGGGTGCGCGTTATATGCGCATGCGCGCTATACGCCGACAAATACGGTATTAAACAAACTTTGTTTGCGAGTTTGTATTTTGTTTGGCACATTTGGTAACACGATTATCACTTTATTTGTGGCCTGGCTTTGACGATTAAAGCTGAGTAGGCAGATGTTTTGTTTGCAGTTACTATAAAGGGAAACTTTTGAAACACATTCACGAATGTTGATGTAAAATTGATGATGTAATCATGTAATCAAAGGCGGTTTGGAAATGTGTGAAAGGGGTCATTGTTTCTTTTGATATTCATGAGTTTATATGGTAATTCATAGGAATCGGACGTATTGTAAACATAGTACAGTATCCCCATATGTAGGTCCCCGCATGTATATAAAAATATATTTTAATATACTAGTAGTGGATAGTCAATGTGGTTTATTACATGCATTTACAATATGTCCGATTCCTGTGGGTAATTACATGATGCAGAATTTAATAAAAGATCCTTCATTATTTCAACAATCTTACAAAAAAAGTTACAAATTAACCATGTCTCTAAAACGTTCCTTGTAAGGACAAAACCTAAACATGTGTCTAAAATTACTGAGGAAAATACACGTGGTGATCTTAGAAATGTTGATTTGTGTGATTCTGGTGGTCAGTCCGACAGTGAACTTGGATTTAAGGATAGTAGTGATGGTGTTGATTTGTGTTCATCCAGCCAATCTGAAAATGGATCTATTTCTCGTGATTCTCCAGTGAAATCCAGCCCTAAACGTAATCTACTACCCACCATGGATACGTCGGTGGCGCGCAGCGTCTAGAAAAGTTTGGTACGTTGACAAAGGCTTGATTTTGGGACAAGTGACTTTTGAATTTGGGGCAAGTGACATTTTGGACAGGGCAAGTGGATTTTCAAAATATTTCCGGAGCCCTGTCTCTGTATACATTCTTGGTTCATTGACCAACAATTCCTGGATATAGGGACGCATACCAATTTTTTTGCTACAATCATCAAACGTTAACGTACTTCCAACCCTTTATCCAAGATATCCACAGCCTTGGAACTAAATTCTCGTTAAAGTTAACAGTGTAGTATTCAAACTTGGCCATATTTTTTAACAACATTAATTCCGCGGATATTACTAGAGGGTCGGGTACCCAAGTACAAAATCTATATCCGTCCCAGCTTTAGTTACCTACATTCCAAACTGTTACTGTCAATAAGTAGCAATAAATAAATACATCACGCGGCGGGGGTCGCCAATGATCTGTCCCATACAATAGTAACTGACCCGGACATGAACATCCAGGCCAGAGTTGCTGGATGGCTTTGCTGTGGCACAAAGTTCAAGGATACAAACACAAGTTAGAATCCTCTATATTACCAATGTGCAAAAATAAATATTCACAGAGCTTGTTAAAAGTATGATTTGGTTAACGAGTTTAAAAATGTTGTGTTCTCTCAAACATCCCTTTTGCATGCAATGGTATTCTCTCCATAAAATGTTCAACTTCATAAAAGGAAAAGTTATGGTCATCTTTTCAACGGGTTCTCCAAAACACAATTTTTTTAAATAGGTCTGTGGTTATTTTATCAAGCATTAAGCTGAACGTAATATTTTAACTGTATCAGGGATCACCCTAGGAGTGAATTTCAATGAGACAAAATGTCCCATTTGCTTAATTTTAATGAGACATTCACCATTTTCATGGACCATTTCGGATGCGAAGCTGAACGACCAGTGGAGTGGTTGCTCGTCGACTGCATGTATTGCTGGAGGCTGCTAGGCGGGTTTGGGGGCATGACCCCCAGAACATTTTTAAATTTAGATGCGATTTCCTGCATTCTGGCTCATTTCCAATAGTGTAAGTAGAAGTTGTTAAAGCATCTGAAATAAAGCCCGAATTTACGTCAATTTTTTCTGCTACACAGTTTTATAATTGCTTGCCCCACTCCAGTACATAGTTAATCGCATCAAATCATTATAGATTGGGAGATAATGGTCAGATATGACTAGAAGTTGATGAATTATTATAAAAATGGCCATATTTATTCATAATCAATCTATTTTCTTTGACACCCCTGCCCCCTGCTTTCGCAAAGCAAAAGCGAACCGAAAGTTTACCGACATAATGTTATTATTATTTTCATGTGATTTAAGAAATAAAACATCGTTTACTGTGAATTACCGTTTAATATATCACGGTTTGGAGTTCAACTGTAAACAAGAGCCCGAAAGGCGAGTGAAATTATTGTTTACAACTGAACGACAAACCGTGATATATTATAGATAATTGACCGTAAACGATGTTCTATTTCTATTCTAATACCCTTAAAATGTGAAAATAACGCACACATCTGAAATCCTTCGCATTGCTTTGCTTACTCTCCTAACGTTGCATACGTTACAATGCGCAGTGCGCAATGCGCATTCTCCTAACGTTGCAAACATTACAGTGATATATCGTTCAATATAATGCGATATTTTAAACTAGGCTATATAGTGCGGGTGTATTAGAATTTCGAATAATTTGATATTTTCTCATTTTATATATTTTAAGCGCGAATAAATGGATCTGAGCAAATTTACTTGAGATTTTAAATGAAATGTAAAAAAATATGTTTTTATTACAAACCGAAATGGTGAAAATGGATTTTCCCGAATTTGGTGCAACAATTTGTAACAATTTGTCTTTTTTTATGCGATTTTTGAGAATTTAATGCGAGAATATCGCGGAATCGCGGCCTAGAGTGATCCATGTGTATACATTCTTGGTTCATTGACCAACAATTCCTGGATATAGGGATGCATACCAGGAACTCAACTTTTGCTAGACCAATTTTGTGGCTTCATTCATCAAACGTTTACAGAAATAACTTACTTCCAACCCTTTCTCCAAGATTTTCACAGCCTTGGAACTAAATTCTCGTTAAAGCTAACAGTGTATTCAAACTGGGCCATATTTTTTAACAACATTAATTCCGCGGATATTACTAGAGGGTCGGGTACCCAAGTACAAAATCTATATCCGTCCCAGCTTTAGTTACCTACATTCCAAACTGTTACTGCCAATAAGTACAATAAATAAATACATCACGCCAACAATCTGTCCCATACAATAGTAACTGACCCGGACATGAACATCCAGGCCAGAGTTGCAGGATGGCTTTGCTGTGGCACAAAGTTCAAGGATACAAACACAAGTTAGAATCCTCTATATTACCAATGTGCAAAAATAAATATTCACAGAGCTTGTTAAAATGTATGGGTTGTTTTAGGGAAACTAGTTCAGTGTTTTTTTCCCCTTCTATAAGTGGTACCAAAAAACGGTACCATTCCCAATGGCAAATTTCCCCCCCCCCCCCCCCCCCCCCAATTGGAAAACAAATTCCCCATTTCTTTTTTAAATATTTAGAGTGAAACTTTATTTAAAGAGAAGAAGTGGGGAACTATATTCTTTTAGGTGAGGGTAATAAAATACTACAAGAGAATGTATACATGGTAATGTGTTTGCAATGTATTTAAGCACACAATATTGCTTTTGTGTGATAGTGAAAAATTCCCAAATTAAGGCAAAATGCAGCAAATTTTCCCAATTGAATGGGTGCTGGTACCGTTCCAGGGTGAAACAAATCGCTGCATTTAAGAACACTTGACCTGAATATTTGTGTGATGCATGTTAAATTGGACAACCGCGGCATAATTTGGACCATTATAATAAATTGGGAAAGGGAGAATATATTTATTCTATTAGTTAAATAATACATTGTATTTATTCACTAACACCTGTGTCGCCTGTCAGTATAACAAGGTTTTTTGGACCCAGATAAATGACCTTGACAATATCAAGAAATGAGAGTTATAACCAATGTTATTTTTTTTTGTGAAAATGAGTATTTAACCCATATAACCTTCAGTGTGATGTTGACCTTTATATTTTAGTATGGTCATGTCGATGTTATCATGATGAGTATATATTGAAAGTTTGATGAAGAAATGAGAAAGTTATAGCCAACGATAAGTTTACGTGAAAATAAATAGAGTATTTAACCCATATAATGACCTTCATTGTGACCTTGACCTTTATATTTTAGTATGGTTATGTCGATGTTGTTATGATGAGTATATATTGAACGTCTGATGAAGAAATATCAAGAAATGAGAAGGTTATGGCCAACATTAAGTTTTCGTGAAGAAAAAACAGTATTTAACCCATATTATGACCTTCAGTGTGACCTTGACCTTCATATTGTAGTATGGTCATGTCGATGTTGTCATGATGAGTATAAACTGAAAGACTGATAAGAAATTTCAAGAAATGAGAAAGTTATAGCCCACGTTGTTTTCGCGACGGACTGACTGACAGACGGACGACAAAGTGATCCCTGTGTATCGCATTTTTCTTCGAAAAGGCGACACAATAAAAAACTCTTGCATTTCTTCTTTGTGTTGATTAAATATTTGTACAACTTAAGTGAAGAGCATTTTATTTCACAGGCGTAGGAACGTGGAGTCACCCCCTCCCAATGTGATGACCACCCAAAAATGTGCTTGGCAACTTGTGTATGGATATTTTAATGTCGCAGTGTGTGCAATTAACAACTTGACAGAAATGAATTATTTCGTTCATTTAAATGTGTGAAGAAACTAGACAAAATAAGAGGTCAATGACATTGAAGTTCAAATATAGGTTTTTGATAGCTAGATCAGCATTCCTGTGAAGTTTCAGAGGAGTAGTCGCTACAAGTTTTCATTATATAACTATGTAAACAAAGATGGCCGCTGGCAGCCATGTTTAATGTTGAATCAAAATAATTTTCGACAAGGATCAACATCATGTCATACTGATCATTTTAGGAAAAGACGCATATCAATAAAACTTATAGTTTTCAAGAAGTAGTTGCTACAAACTTGTTTTTTGAAAAATTATTTTTAGCCGTGGCGGCCATCTTGAATTTCTTTGCTAGGATCAATTAGACATCAAGAGCAACGTTCCTGTGAAGTTTCATGAAAATCTGTCAAGTAGTTTCAGAGGAGTAGTCGCTACAAGTTTTCATTATGTAACTCCATGTAAACAAAGATGGCCGCTGGCAGCCATGTTGAAAGTCGAATCAAAACGATTTTCGACAAGGACCAACATATTGTCATGCTGATCATTTTAGAAAAAGTCCCATATCAATATCACTTAGAGTTTGCAAGAAGTAGTCGCTATAAACTTGTTTTTTAAAAATCTGCGGCCGTCTTGGATTTCACATCAACATGAATTTTTGCTAGGATCAACTAGACTTCATGGGCAACATTTCATTTAAGTTTCATGAAAATCCATTCAGTAGTTTCAGAGGAGTAGTCGCTACAAAAAAAGTTTACGGACAGACAGACGCCGCACCACGGTATAAGCTCGTTAAAAACGTTATTAAAAATATTCAATATTCAATATTCACTTGGCCCCAATATCTGTAACATTCAGGACTACGCCTTTGTAAATTAGAATTAAAGAGAAATAGATGAAAGCAAGAGGCGTGCACACGTTTTCCCCAATGAATTGTGTAAGATTCAGTATTTCACAGGCCCATAGGCCCAGTAAACTGTTCCGGCAAACATACCATTAATTGCCAAAATATTTCTTTAAAATTCAAAGTAGTTACGCAAATTATTTACGTTTTCCCCTCAATGAGTGAAACGGATGTTTTCATCAAAACTTTAAGACTGGTGTTCAACTTGTTGCGTACTTTCGCTTTTTCATACTTTTATTGCAGCAGCAACGTTTAAGACCTGACTCGAACTATTTATCGATAACCCCACTAGGTTTTGTTCATATCCGCTTACGCTTTCAATGTTGAACTTCCCGAGATATTTTGATGGTGCAAAGCCTGGAATCAAACGTCCTGCCCAAACAAGAACCGGACAATCAGTTTCGAAACAGGCATACGAAAAAGAAAGGATATCCGATGTTCCAATTCAAATGGCTTTCTGATTATTAGTGGCTACATTTTGACGAAAAGTTTCAACAAGATGTTTCGCAAAAGTTGCAAAACCAAGTTCATCAAACAATGATTCTTAAGACTCCCCGTTCATAAAAGGAACAGACAATTTCAAGCTAGACACTATCAAGCAACATGTTGTGTCTAAACTAAACCGAAAAGCTGTCGCAATTTCATGTGCCTCATCAGAACTGCCAAATGTCTTTACCAGCTGAAACAAGCCGAGTTTAACTATCCATAAAATTCCGCACAGCACACACGTTAGCAAAGTGTAATTTAAGCTTCAACCTTTATAAGACAATCTGCAAGCTTGATCAAGCTAAAGGTATAGATGTAGGGACAAATTATTTAAATAAGGCTGCTGCAATCTTCATACATCAATAGATACGCGACAAGTAAATTGGATAACAGCCCTTTTTGCAGTTTCACTTACTGTGAAGGAAGTGATACAGACGATCATGGGAGCTATGGAGATGATGGCACATGTGATGATATGGAGATGCCAGAAAAACTTGTCAATTCCTTACTTGCTTCTTTGCCAGGGAATGAATTTAAATAAATGTTCACTAACATAAAATGATGTTCATACCACAGGGATTTTTTTCATGATTTTGGGAACATGACCCGTACCCCTGGAATTGGGAATTTTAGCGCGATTTTTCATAAAATTGGGAATTGTAGCGCGATTTTTAATAAAATTCGGAAAAATATAAAGTAAAGCTTTCCTTTCATAATTATATCTTTAATACTGTTTTTTGTACACCAAGATAAACAGAAGCATTTATAAGCTTTTGAACCCCAATCATTGGATTGGGACACTAAAAAAAATAATTTTTTTTTTAAAATTGGGAATTTTTTCCTCTTAATTGGGAAAAAAAGGTATGTTTTGGCATTGGGAATATGACCGAATTTCGGCTATAAAAACAGCCAAAAAAAACCCCTGTACCATTACCTATCATGTATGTCTACGATATCCAAAAAGGTAGTAAAGGGAGAGATTTCATTTCTATATGGGCTGGTAAGAGTCCTTTCCGGCCAGTAGATTATTGCAGATTACTGGCCCACTCGGCCAGTGCATTGAAAAGTTTGTTGTGAAGGCTGATATAGGGCATGCATATCAGAAACTCTCAACTTTTGCTACACCTATTTTGTGGCTGCATTCTTCAAAAGTTTACATAAATAACATACTTTCAACCCTTTCTCCAAGATTTCCTCAGCCTTGGGGCCCCTGACAGTACAGTGAACGGCAATCTTTTCATTTCTTCTGATTCCAAAAGATCTGACGGTGTATCTGGCTGTAAAACAATGAAAACATGTTGTATAGGTGTTCAATTTCTTCAACAAATTAGTTTAAATTCCGCTTACAGCTGAGCGTAGTGTCTATTCTAGGACGCATGATCAGTGCCATTTTCTACGAGATCGCACTTTTTTAAAAACCTTATGCACGCTGATCACGTACCGCATACAAAAAACAATTCAATTTGTGACAAATATGCATGCGACATCGTAATCTGAACAAGCAAGCGTCGCATATGATCTAGACTAAGCATGTAAATCGTAGTGGAGTTACCGTTATTTGTGTATTCCCGGGTTGCGCTATGTATCACGTCGTGCTGACGTCACTCGATTTCAGACTGTACGGAATAATTTAGACGAAAATAGTAAGTTTAGGACAAGTGCACGTTTTGCCTTGCGGTTAGACATTATTTTCGTTCGTTTTAAAATGTGTAAAATTGTTGTTTATAGTCAAAAGGTACGGCAAATTTAAAAGGTATCTATCAGTTCATGTGTTTTCACATATTCCCCTCCTGCTTTTTTTTAAAATCATCCCTATTTTTCAAGTATAGAAAGGAAAATCACCCCTACTTTTCGATTTCTAGAATAGACACTGGCATACATGCCAGGGCCTTCCACAGGATTTTTTTAAGGGATAGTGGCATTTACTGCGTGAGGGTGTGGGGTGGGTGCGGGAGGGGGTCCCCTCCTGCATGTCGAAGGTTTTGAAGTAAAATACGGGTTTTGGCATACACCTGACACATTTAAAACATGTTTTAAATATATCTACCAGTCTGCCATAGATAGTACATGTAGATTTTTTTACAGTTTTTTTGTTGTTTTTTTGGAAAAAGATAACACTCAAAGTTATACATTGTTTCCTTTGCTGTTCTAGATTTTTTTTATCTTGTAAACACTTCATTTTAGATGTGGTGAAGTTAAGCAGGAGTAATTATATTATTTTTAAGTGAATAAAATTTAAAAAAACAACACTTGAAAACGCAGTGTCGTGTGTTTTTTAAGCATCCGAAATAAGGACTATCCGGATTTACATCAACTTTTTACGCTGACATTGTCTTACAATAACTTAATTATTTATTTATTTATAGTCTAAGTCATGTTAACTGCATCAAGTCATTAGCGTTTTCGAAAAAAAAGAAGGTAGGAAACGGTTATAAGTTTATTTAAATGTTATAAAATTGCTGTCTTTATTCATAATTAATCATAATTAATCGTTTTCGTTGAAATACGGAAGCAAATTCAAAACCGGAAGTAACCTAAATCTATAATCTGCAACCCCGAGATTCTTATAATTTTATGTGATTATCGAATAATTTGCGTTTGTGAGATTATTTTCTCATCATTATATATTTATCTATTTAAAACGCGATACAATGGATGGAGGCACGTTAATTCAACGCTACAATAAAATATAACATAAGTAAATTGTTTTCACATTTGATGACGTAATACGTTAACAGGTCATGTACGCATGGTTGAATTCTTGAAATAGACCCTTATCACGGAGGTAATTAACACCTCTGCCCCTCTAATCCTTATGAAAACACTCCAATCAGGAGATAAGGACGTATGCTTGTCAGGAGTTTATGCCTCAAGGCGTTATTTGATCAGATATTTGATTAATTAACACTGGGAAATGAATGTTTTAACCCACTTTTAAGGGATCACGGCATGGTTTTAAATAGTCGCGGTCAGATTAAGGATCGCGGCAGGTCTGTTTCAAAAGTTAAGGGATCGCGGCGCCGCTACGCCATAAATGACTGGGGAAGGCCCTGCATGCTAAATGTAAACACTAATTTTTTAAATTTAAAACCTGACCACAGAGCTCAAATCGCAGTTCTTGAAATTCAAGACTTGGGTGTGCAAATCTGCAAACTGGGTGTGTAAAAGGGCTGCATGGTTGGCTGGCTAATACACTGCATCATAACACGGACCAGTGCTACCCTACATTCACACCGACACTTCTTTTTTAAAAGTGTGGTTGGGGTGGGGTGTGTGGTTAGATCAAGCAGCTTTACCTAAATCAGGGCTTTTTTTCATGATTTTGGGAACATGACCCGTACCCCTGGAATTGGGAATTTTAGCGTGATTTTTCATAAAATTGGGAATTTTAGCGTGATTTTTTAATAAAATTCGTAAAAATATAAAGTAAAGCATTCCTTTCATAATTATATCTTTAATATTGTTTTTTGTACACCAAGATAAACAGAAGCAATTATTCAAGCTTTTGAACCCCAATCATTGGATTAAAAATTGGGATTTTTTCCCTTTTAATTGGGAAAAAAAGATATGTTTTGGCATTGGGAATATGACCGAATTTCGGCTATAAAAACAGCCAAAAAAACACAATTTAATGGAATTAAATTGTGTCGCTAGCCCGAATTCTTATATACTCAATAAAAATCCGTACATCTTCCTTTAGCCAGACTACATAATTAAAAAAAATCACTAGCAAGAACGACAGTTTACTAGCCCCGGGCTTAGTGCTAGTGAGTTAATTCGAAGACTGTAAAATGCGTAACCTACAATAACATAGATTACTATGCAAAATGATGTTCGGCTCAATCTTTGTTTGATCCTTACTTAGGAACAGGAAATATGTTCGGCTCAATCTTTGTTTGATCCTTACTTAGGAACAGGAAATATCATCATTTGTTCAATTTCAAATCCCTAGATCTCTATAAAAAGTTTTGATTTACCCTCTCTTAATCTATTGCTACAAATACAAATGTTCTGACCTTTAGAGAAGACTGGCTGCTGGCCTGTGAGCTGCTCCAACACTTTTGCGGCACGAGTCAGTCTGTCACCAGACTCCCCCACACAAATGTTCAGACACAGTTTAACAATGCGGAGATCCCGCATGCAGTTCTTTTCTTTATCTTTATGCTCCTGAAATGAAATGATATTCAATCAACACAATGTTTATTTTAATCAATCAGGGATTTTTCTAGGCCCAATCCCAAATATCCTCATATTTTCCCAAAAAAGGAGGAAAAAAAATGTATTAAATGTAGCCCTATTTGACAATGTATTTGTTGCAGACTTTTATTAAGAGCTTAATTTTTAAAATTACAATTTTTTTTAGTGCCTTACTAGGTAATTTAGTAGGATTATTATTTTTCCCAATTTCTAGATTTCACGCGCATTTTTCCCAATTCAAAAGGACCCTGGTCCCACTTCCAAAAATGCAGAAAACTCCATATATTAACACCTGTGTGAATGTAAAATAGCACAGTCAGCTGTAATTATCCAGAGATCACAAGTTCCAGCCTAGGAAATAGGGGAAGAAGATTTGGGCGTGCAAATATGCAAAAGAGGTACATTTTAGATAAACTTGTCTTTTATAAATGTATCCCAAACATAATAATGTTGAGAAAGTTAGGTTAGAGGCAGGAAATAATCGGACCGTTTATGAAGGAAAAAAAGCCTTGGGAAGTATGCTTGTTTCGTTTGTATGGTGTTTACGTCATTTTCAACACATGTAAGGTTATATATGACTGTCGGAGGCAGACCACCCACTTTCTTTGGGTAGAACCAGTACTGTACACCTCCTGCCATCCGTAGGAATCGACGCTTCCTCACTTACAAGTCGAGCTCAAGTATGTTTGTCATTGTGATTTTCAGCATTTAAAAAATATAAAATCTATGGGTAACAAGACACTGAAATTCATCTAGAATATTAAAATGTTCTGTTTGCTTGCTTGGTGTTCAAGATCATTTTCCAGCAAATTTTCGTAAGTATGACGATTTGTACTGGTGGAGGCAGAACAGACACTAATCAGTGTTCTCCCCAGTCTGTTAAGGCATGTCGCATTTAACATGCCTTCACAGCCAAAATGCTTTTGCAACATGCCTTAATTTCAAAAAAACATGCAACACATTTTAATTATTTCATTTACAATAGAATCAATAGCCTAATTTCTTATAAAGCAAGTGTCCAACTAAATTACCCATACATATAGGGGTCAGGCAGTGTTTCTGCAGGTCTCAATTTTTCAGGGGTCATACTTGACCCCCTACAGAATAAACTGGGGGTGAATTTGTAAATATAGGGGTCGTATTTTTTGGACATGCATTTTGATGAATAGACCATGTGATGTCAGATAGACGTGTATTATTAGTTGATTAGACATCTTCGGTGGATTGGTCAGCAAAAAAAGGAAGTTAACCGGCGTAATGTTTTATTTTGGGTTTGTCTGCCATTTTAGCGGCCGTATCATGATCATCTATGCGTTTTTATTTGCTAGTGTTTTTCTATAAGCGTCTACCTACTCATACCCACATTATAAACGCAGTCGATATGATGACGACAATAACGCGGGAAGTACAGACATAAGTTTAACCTGTTCTAAAAATAGACCAAGAATGAATAACTTTATTTTCCAATCATGGGCCACAATGATGGCATTATAATCACTGTAAAATGAACAACATAATGAAACATAACAAAAGCCTAATTCTGATTAGCATAATAAAGTAAATTGAAATGAAATTATAGAAATAAGTTCAGTCATGATTCCTTACATTTGAAGCTTTTCAAGAAAGTATTACGACAATAATTTGATGGGCATTTCATTGCTAGCCTAGTCAATTTCATTGCGTCACGAAAAACGCACAAGCTGATTTATGTCGCGTCGCCAATCATTTTAGTGCGTCAAAAACGCAAGAAACGCGCTCTCGCGGAAACACTTGTCAGGTACATCTCACAAACTGCCCATACATATAGGTAGCAATGCAAAGGCATTTTTCAAATTAGAAAATATTGGGAAACTGATTAGTATTTTCTAAATAGTATCATCAGATAGTCCATTGAGGAAAAAAAAGTAAGTTTATGAACCACCCCCCATGCAAAAAAAATATTTGTACATAAACTTGAGCGTAATCATCCGATTTAATACTGAACTTCCAAAAACCGCACTTCGCTCCCATTTATTTTTCATCTACCAATAAATAACAAAAGCCGTGAGGTCAATTACGTAATGTATGCAGTGTTTTCTTCCTATATCAGGGTTCTCCACAGGCCATTTAAGCATAGCGGAGCCGCTGCGCTTGACTTCCAAAATCTTACATCCCGCGGTGCCTAAACTGCGCCGCTATGCTTAAAAACCAGAGCGCGGTGCTTTGATCTGAAGGCAAACACCGCCTTTAAAAATCCTTATGCGCACCGTACACAAATTCATAAACTCGCGTCAAACAATACACACAAGTAACACGTGACTGATCTATGCAGTATGCAGAACGTGCGATAACACGCTGTGTGACTAGTGGATTGTTGACAACAAATTGCAATTATCACGAGTTGATTGGATTATGTCGGGTTGTTGTGGATTAATCAGTAATTGGGAGATAATTGGGATAGGAGAATGTAACTTAAAGCAGTTGAACTGGAAAGTTTGTTAATATTGGCAGTTTGTGTATCGGCTTTATACGTGTATTGTTCAAGACGGAAATGAAAGATGTGATGTGCAAGAGTTTGTTTGTTTTGCGCAAGTAAGTATAATTGTTTTGATTGTCATTTGATTTAAGTTTGTGCGTTAATAAATAAAATAAATAGCAATTTTGGGATAATATCTGGTCATTTGAAAAAAGAAAAGAAGAAATGAAGGTAGTTTATTTATCTGTTTACTTCAAAGCTTGTCAATATTTTGAAAACAAAAATACTAGAAATTACTTACAAAATAAAACAAAAATAATTCAGTTATTACTATTATTAAGCGTGTTGGTCTATTATATATTTATAATATATTAAATTATTTATATATGTTTCTTCAGACCTTGGCCCGCCACTTTAACCAGGATGAAGATTCAATGATGATCGAGTGGAGACAAGTGAGGGAGGTTACAAAGAATGACAGAGAGCTACAGGAGTCTCACCCCAACTTGTACAATATTGCAGCTGTTGGTCTGCTTCTTCCAACATCAACAGCAGATTGAATTAAGACAGCACAGGTCAACTCTGTGTAACAGAGTTCTCAATGCACTGCTGGCAGTAACAATGCAGGGCCCAACTCCATCAGTTTGAATATGACAGGGCAGTGGAAGAATGGCACATGGCCAGACCTAGAAGGTCTGAAAAGGAACTGCTAGCTAATATGTACAAGTCAAGACATTGAATGGGCTAACTTGTGTTGGATTTATTTGAGTGCTAAGGTTATATTTTTTAAGTATTATCAAATGTGCTGTTTTATTTCCAAGGATGAATATTGGGTAGTTGATGGTATTATATGTGTGCATGATGTGTTGATGTATATGTTGTATTATTGTGTATAAACTTATAATAAATCTTTGTATGTTTTCTTCTTCATCGTGTATTAAAACATGGATTATTTATTATTGTTTATTGTATGTATTTCAGATGCTGCATGTTGTGTTAATGTGTGTTGTATTATTGTGTATGTATTATTGTGTATGAACTTATTTTAGTAAAAAAAATTATGAGTTGTCTTTTTTAAATAAAAGTCTTAAAACATGGATTATTTATTATATTGTTTATTATCATAAATATATAATTATATATGGCTTCCTACCATCACTTATATCACACAAAAGAGTGCCTCACCGTCAATACAGGCAGTTACTAAAAGCCAAAAAAATCGAACACAGGAGGGGGATTCCCCCTCCCGTACCCTCCCCCAGCACGCGCTAAATGCCACTATGCTTGAAAATAATCCTGTGGAGAACCCTGTATATTCAACATAAAAAGTTCCACTTTTTAGTGTCTTAGCACTTAAAAGATGCGTAATTTGACGTACCCAACTCCAGGTTGGGATATTCCTAAATTCTAAATATAGCTTACGCGGCGCCACCAATAGGGGTCAGATATATCTCTCTAACAAACTGCCCATACATATAGGGGTCAGGTATATCTCTCTAACAAACTGCCCATACACATAGGGGTCAGGTATATCTCTCTAACACACTACCCATACATATATATAAGGGTAGTCTGAAGCATATTTTCTCTAATAAAGGGACATATGCCATGACAAATTCCTGGGGAGAACACTGCACTTATTTCTGGGATACCCAAGTACTGTTCACCTTCAACTGAAAGAATCAACCCTTTCTCACAAGTCGAAAGTTTTACCAAGAAATACACTGGTTGTAATAATAATTTAAAACATTAAGAACCGAAAGTCGCATCACTGTCGCAATCTAAAAAAAAATTAAACCAGAGCTTGGAAGTCTTGAAATTGCTGACCACATACAGATAATGATTTTCTACATGAGCTTTCAAGGCCAAGTGGTCAAACACCCTGAATATGACCCTCGCCTTTCAAAATCAAATATCAACTTGGGGTAGTGTCTAGTGACTTCGGATCACAGGCCCATTCTATAATTTCTGTATGTGTTCCAAGTGTTTGTAAATTCGCTTGTGGTAAATTATGGTTATTACCTAGGTAATTTGAGTGGCCTTTCCTCCACCACAATGAACTACATCTCGATGATCTTTAATACGAAGGATGGTGGGTATTGATTCTACAGGCGCGAAAACTAATGATATAATAATTTCTACGACAGTTTAAACTAATTTTACCGATTTCTCGTGCTATGAAAACTAAACTTTCAGCGGTATATGTGTCATACAATGTGACAGTTATATATATATATCTTTAATAAAACACAAGATAGAAACAGATGAATGTAAACGAAACTCATATCACGAAATTAGTGAAATATTACACAGTGATGACCAGTTTTTGATTAAAATCATGCATTCAGTAACAACAGATTAACACATAAATAAATAGAAACGATATATGATTTGTTACTGTATTTATTAACATGAACAAATCGGCAAATAAGTGTGAATTGATCATGATGTTAGTAGATTTTGAGAAACGAAATAATTCACCAACCGCCATGTTTTGATGTTTACCGGAAAAGGAAGTAGAAAATTGGAGATGTTAAAATCACGTGATTTATGGCGGCCGAATCTTAGCAACACATACACAATAATTTCTTCATACATAAATCAACAATTAAAGAGAAAATGAGCTCAAGTGGCGAAGAGGAAGAGGTTGGACCATCTGTTGATTCAAATGATCCAGAGGAAAGAATAGCAGCACGTCGACAACGTATAAACAGACGCGTTGAAGCAGCTAAAAGGTTGCATTAGAATATTACTGTGTTGAAATAAGTGGGTGGGGTATATAAACAAATAAATTGTATTGGATATAATCATCTTCATCAATTCACAGACATAATAACAAATAGATAGGGATCTGTGAAACTTTTTTTAATTTCATGTGGGAACCAGGGCTCGAGGTTAAGGACTGTCCGCCTGCCCGGCGCAGGTAAAACTTGGCTCCGGGCAGGTAAAATCTCGAAGGCTCAATCCTGTTGGGCAACTTCAAAACTGAGAGACAAGGACTATAGAATATGATGAAATATAAAAGAAACCCATTGCTCTTTGCAGTTTTCCGATAATATTATTCTTGTTACATTGTAAGTTTAGGACCAGCTTTTAGAATTCTCAGAAAAGTAAACTCCAGCACAGTAAGAGTTATATCAGTAAGTGGTCTAATACTCTAGAAGGCTCAAACGGTATTTCCTTATAAAATGAAAACTTTGGGTCTAAATAATTGGACGACCAGCAAACTGGCATGGGCAAGTAAATTCGAGCTAAACATCTTTCCAGTTACAGGGCTTTTCTCTGTGTAATATTCTCTATTTAACTTTAAGACGCGGCTGAATATGAGCCTTACTGTGGTTTTCAGGGTGCCTACAGTAGACGTCGAATATGAATCCAGATTTTTATTATTACTTTCTATATGTTTTCATACCTGATATGATTTGAAGAATGATATGATTTGAAGAATGAAAATGGACGCTCCTGAATCTGTTTGCAAGCTTTGCTTAGCTATCCTCTAAGCTTCGCAAAGCCAAAAAATAATTTTGACCCCCACTGTTTACGAATTATGGTCATTTCGTAACCTTACCTTTTCGTAACCGCACTATCTTGGTCGAATCGTAACCATTCTGTTAGTCATATCGTAACCGTTCAAAAATCCATTAGTCAAATATTAACCTTTGAATTTATGATTTTTTGGAGACATCCAGAAGGTAATCAGACGCCTGCTGGCCCTTCCCCTGCTGCCAGCAGAGCACATCCCGGCAGTGTTCCAAAACCAGCGCGACAAGGCAGCCGACAACGCACAGCTGATGGGTGTGTTCGATTACGTCCGGGACACCTGGATTGAGAACGCGGTGTGGTCCCCAGCTGACTGGTCCGTGTACGGAAGCCCAGTGAGGACTAACAACGACTGTGAGGGGTGGCACAGACGCCTGAACACCCGCGTCCAGAGCCCGCCACCATTCTACGTGTTGGTAGAGCTTCTTCATAGAGAGGCTGAATTTGTGGCAACGCAAGTAAAGCTTGTCTCGGCGAAGAAGCTCACCAAGCACCAAAAGAAGACAACAAGACAAATGGAGGGCCAAATCTTCTCAACGTGGGCTGAATACGCCGAGGGAGGGATGTCAGCTGACAAGTTGCTGAGAAAGCTGTCCCGTGTATACACTAAATAAATATGGACATAGTGATCTATATTGAATGAAATGTATATTGTTGTATTTGACTGATGCAATATTTCATTTTGATGCAGTGTTGATGCAAGATTAACTTTTATTGTTTTGATAAATAGTTATATAATTTGAAAATCAAACACAGTGATGATACAAGATTAACTTTTATTTCGTTTCGAAAAGTTAAACTTATAATCATATATCTATTCTTGTTTTGATAAATAGTTATATAATTTGAAAATCAAACACAGTGATGATACAAGATTAACTTTTATTTCGTTTCGAAAAGTTAAACTTATAATCATATATCTATTCTTGTTTTGATAAATATTTATATAATTTGAAAATCCATCGCAGCGCTGATACATGATTGACTTTTATTTCGTTTCGAAAAGTTAAACTTGTCATCATATATCTATTCTTGTTTTATTAAATATTTATATAATTTGAAAATCCAACGCAGTGGTGTTACAAGATTAACTTTTATTTCGTTTCGAAAAGTTAAACTTGTAATCATATGTCAAATTTTGTTATTTAAATATATTCTTATCGTTTTTAATATATACTTATTAACTGAATAAACGGGTTGGGTACATATATAAAATTATATATTAAAATGTCAAAATATTGCTGTTCAATGAAAATTTTGATTGAATTCATACATTCATATTTATGTGCTTGTGACGAATGTGCTAACGTTTTATTTTGTTTTGTTATGATAATAACAATGATAATGATCATGTATTTGCAATAAAGTTCCATAAAATATGAATTATTTTAGTTTTCTTCTCTTTTTTTTTGGAATGTACGCATCGTTTGAAAATATGGAATGTGTCATACGGTACATAAAACGAGACCGCTCATTTGAGAAGGGATAATTAGCCATTCAATTAGCAGGACTTTGATTATTATTTTAGGAATGTCACACCTTTCTCATGTAAAACTGTTGACATTCTAACAACTGATTCACTGTCTAGCCTAACCAGGTAACGATTACGTCTCGGACACTTATACTTAAAATTAATAATATTATTTATTATGCGACTGATGGTTACGATTTGACTTAATGATTTTGAATGGTTACGATATGACTAACGCAATGGTTACGATTCAACCAAGATTGTACGGTTACGAAAAGGTAAGGTTACGAAATGACTAGATACCACCATAACATGTAATTTATTGACAGCCAACAACCAAAATGGCGAAAGCAGAACATTAAAAAATCAGTTGACAAATAGTGGTGTAAATAATAAAATTTTAACTCACTATACTATAATTTACCTACCTTTTATTTGCTAGATTGAATGTTTTTCCAAAATAAAAATATAAGTATGGTCGATTGCTGGAGGTGCTGAACATTGAACAACAACATTGCCCTGCATAACCTACATTTTACTTAGTGCATCCAAACCCTAAGTAATAAAAAAGAAATCTCAATTCATATTTGAAGTCCAGGCACCCTGAAATGCACAGTAAGTCTGATTTGCAAATTTAACCATTTCTAAACAAATTTGAGAAAAAATATGCTCATTTGGGATAGAAAATTTCAGGAAGAACTTTGACAAGTTGAAGACAAATTGGTGGTGGCGTGTTAAAATATTTATTTACAATGCGAATATCAAACACACACACAAAAAAAAGAATTCAATCCAAGACGGGGAAGTACAGGAGATAATTATTAAATATAATGGTTACCAAATCGGACAGGGTGATTTTCTCCGCATGCTCACCACACATCACCATCATGCTTATGTTAATTGTTATAGTATACCTTTCCGACCTTATTTATAACCACAGGTAATGGTTTAAAAAACCAAACATGAACAAACCCCTATTAATATAATTGACAAGGTAGGTTTCGAGGGAAATTAAAAATTCTGGTTTCAATTAAGATTTCTGGCTTTTGAGTCACGCTGGGACACACCGTAAGAGATAAGTGAAGGGTTAATCTGTGTAAAATGTATACTGTTTCCATTTCATAATCTGTAACCTTTCTAGGGCTGCTCTTGGAGAGGATCCAAATGATAAAAAGGATGTTAAGGAAGAGCTGAGTAAAAGTCGTAAGCAGATAGAAGAGAGCCGTCTACGTCTGACCAAGCTGAAACAGGATGGCTTTGAGCTCGTCACAAATATTCGGGTGGCTGGAGATGCCAGGGAGGCAAATAGAAGAACAGAAGAAGAGGATGCTAAAAGAATCAGGTCAGTGTTTGGCAATTTTAGCCTGAATTTTTATAAAATTGTGAATTTTGCAGCGATTTTTTGAAAAATTCGAAAACAACATCAGTAAAACATTCATTTCATAATTGTGTCTTTATAATTACTATTTACTGTACAGACTACACCAAGATCAACCATCTAGGCATTTAAAAGCATTCCATACTTAATAATTGTCACACTTTAACAAAGAATTGTCGTTTTTTTCACTTGGGATTTCTTTTTTCAAAATATTCAAAAAATATTCAAAAAATATTCAAAAAATAACTTGGGCATTAAGGGAATACATGGCCAAATAACGGCTACAGAAACAGCCGAGAAAACACTGCAGGGATTTTATTTTTCTATAGCTTTCTGTCTATCAAGTGCTTGAACTTATTTAGAAATATACTTGTTGTTTACTGGATAAGGCTTTCTGCGTTAATACAAATGTGCTTAAATCTCAGATACTAAATATACCAGGGTACTAGTCGGCTCTTAGGGGACTGGGGCCAGGGCCCCCAGGAAGGGGAATTTTGCGTTGTTTTCATATCAAAGGGGAATTTCTAAAAAACACAATTTGTGTTGTTTTTTGTTAAGTGGCACAAATAATGTACGATTCCAAATTACAAAAAGTATGCTGTTTTCCTGTATTGGAGTTTAAAAAAATATTTATTTATTTTTTTCAAGAGGGGAATTTTTCACAGGAAAAGGGGAATAATATATACTTTTAGGGGAGGGGAATGGGGCCGAAATTGGGGCCCCAAAAATGTCCGAATGAGTGCCCTGTATACACATGGCAACAGACAGAGCTATGGGCTTCAACAATAATGTTGATAACCTCACATTATTCCCCTTTTCACAGGAAAAGGGGAATAATATATACTTTTAGGGGAGGGGAATGGGGCCGAAATTGGGGCCCCAAAAATGTCCGAATGAGTGCCCTGTATACACATGGCAACAGACAGAGCTATGGGCTTCAACAATAATGTTGATAACCTCACACGTTGTCTGATGTCATTGTGTAAATTAACATACAAGCGCTGATTTTTGGTCACATACAAAAGCCGAATGGGACTATGTCGTACAGGGTTCTACACGCATGTACCCCAGTGGCATTTTCGTGCCCTGCCAAATCTTCACCGGATACCCGTGAACTATGTGCATTGTATCAAGCAGGCGTTAGAGTTCAGGTGTCTGATTGTCAATATTTAATTGTTCTATTAATTCTAGAAAAGTTTTGTTTGTATGGTGTTTTACGTCATTTTCAACACATGTAAGGTTATATGTGACAGTTGATTTTTTTGTGATGGAGGCAGACCACCCACTTTTCCTTGGTAGAGCCAGTACTGTTCACCTCCCGCCATCCGTAAGAATTATAAGCCACTTCCTCACTTACAATTCGAGCTCCCAGTGGGATTCAAACCCGCAGCTGACTGAGAGACGAGAAGGTTTACAATGCAACGTCATTACCCCTTGGCCACGGAGGAGCTTCTGTAAAAGTCATCAGTTAAACTGATTGTTATAATCCAATTTCTTTGACAATTCACGCTATATTCTATATTTCTAATGTTTTTAATTATTAGTAAAATGTAAATTTAGTAAAATGTAAATTATCTCCGTTTTCAGAAAAGAAAGACTCGAACAAGAGGCAAAATCTGGAGCTGAGAGATTTGAGGAGGTAATATGATGTACCCATTCTATGTGTTCCTTGAACAACTCAATGTAAAGAATTCAAACACAAAGGGATAGACTTCCTAAATTAATACATTTTTTGCTGTAAAATATACAATTTAATGTGAACAATTCTGGGTTATTTATAAATTATAGCTCAATAAATAAGACTGGGTCAAAAATGACATTCAAAATTCCTCGAGTACCTATCAACAACAGTTCATTTCAACTATTTTTTTCTTACAGATTACCAAGAAATGGGAGTCAGCCCTGCAGAAGGAGATCCCCCAGTCCCTTCACGAGGTAAGCATTATCTTGAATACATTATGCAGAGGATTTTACATGATCTTACACGATCTTACTTGATCTTACATGATCTTACTTGATCTTACATGACTACTTGTTTAATATTGAATTTATTTATGGAGTTGAATAAAGTTATTTATTACATTTCTATGGGAGAAAGATTGGGATTTCTCAATGAAAGAATATTCATAATCGCTAAATATTAATAACTAACTCCGAACACAAAAATAACTAACTGCGACTTTGAGTTGTGACGTCAATACGGTTTTTGGTGACGTCGACGTCATCTGCCGATAATGCTAAAATACTTCTGGTTAAAATCATGCATAATCTGATCAAAAATGTAATAAATAGATTATTTAACTGTTGTGATCAATTATATGGAAATCCTTCACTCGATGGTAGGCGTGAGTTGTTTTTCACTCACTTACGCTCGTTCGTGAAAAGAACCCCACGCCTATCATCTCGTGAAGGATTTCCCTATAATCGATCCCAGCAGTTAGATAATATCTATATGATGCGAGGATGTGGTAAGCATCATATCAGTTGTATCGATAAAATTAACTGTTACATTCAATATTAAAGGGACACACGGCAATCTTGACTTTTTTAAAACTTGCTGTGTCCCGTTAGTTTTTCTACATAACTTGCATATATTTGCAATCATAAATATTAATTATTAGAATGGTTCAAAGCAACTATTTTTACATATTACTAACTACCGGTATTGATAATTTTGCACCAATAATATATCTGAAAATGTTGTAAAATAACGAAGAAAATTTATACCTCAATGTTTTATTTAATTATATGCAAGCAGTTTCATAGTCAAAGTGATGCAGCATTAATAGAACGAGGCGATAACTTTAATTCTTGATATACAACTCACGATTGTCATGTGTCCTTTTAAATAGGCACAAATTTGAGATTCTATTGATCACATGACTCCACATTTGAGATTCTATTGATCACATGACTCCACAAGTGTCACATAATGTACATTACTGTAGCTACCTAGTAAATATATATATCAGCAGCGATTTTTTTCACTCTTTTGGGAATGGTACTGGTACCCATTCAATTGGGAAAATTCGCAGCATTTTGCCTTAATTTGGAAATGTTTCACTATCAGACAAAACCAATATTGATACTGTATGCTTAAATACATTGCAAACACATTACCATGTATACATTCTCTTGTAGTATTTCATTACCCTCACCTAAAAAAATATAGTTCCCCACTTCTTCTCTTTAAATAAAATTTCACTTGAAATATTTAAAAAAAAAAAATTGGATTGGGAATTTTTTCACTCCAATTGGGAAAAAAAACATACTTTTTATCATTGGGAATGGTACTGTTTTTTGGTACCACTTATATAAGAAAAAAAAAGAATTGATCAGTGTTGTATGATGATGCTGTCGGTCTTCTCCGAACTACACCGAACAGTAGAACTGCCTTATTGATTTCCGTAATCCATGTAGGATTATATTCTCTGTGACTTATGTCCCTCAACGGCACAATAATAGTCTGAACTAAATGTTCAACTTGTTTATAATTTATACAAATAAAAAGTTCATAAAATGAGATTTTAAGAGATAAAACAGTTTAACACAGTACATTTTTATTTAAAAGTCAAGTCATTTTAAGTATTTTCTTCCTTTGTTTTGATTGTAGAACTGTTATTCTTTGTTTCATAATGTTTGTCATTTTAACTTGTCTCTAGGTTCAAAATTGTAAAAGTTTAAATATTTGTACACCAGTCGATTGTGTGTGTTTTTTTGGTAGTGGTCAAAGGTTTGCGCAATCGAAGACATCATTTGACCCCATGTCATTAAACATTGTGTTTACATTTGTACACCTTTTGTTTTCTCATTATGATCAGATGTTGATGCAGCAGAAGACGTCATGTGACGCCATGATTGACGAGAAGAACAAGCTTATAAATGACTTCCAACAGGTGAGATATAGAAAAGTGGGGCAGGTTTTCACGTTTGGGCGGGTTTTCACATTTGTGGGCAGGCTTTCACATGTGTGGGCGGACTATCACATTATTTTTTATGCTTAAAACAAGCTTAGAACGAATTGATAAAACCAAGTCTGCTAGTTTCTTCTATTGTTTGTGTCTGTTGTTTCCAAAGGATTGCCTTTACAGCATTTACTTTTAAGTGCCCGATCTTTCTATAAACCAAAACTTACATATACTTGTCTTTAATATATTTTTTGATAATATGTTGGAGTATTTTTTTAAAAGCTCGAAGAGTTCTGCAAGATTCTTTATTATGTAGAAACTGTTTCTTATAATAGGAAATATTTTGTTAAATGATTCAGAACATAGTAAAGTGTGTTAACGAAATATTAAGATTTTAAAAGGACATGCTGCAATTTTTAAGACGAGTTTAACACTTTCTTTTTCTAAAACGTGTTTTTGACAACACAATGCTATATAGTTGAATTTTTTTTAAATCACAAATTGATTGATTCTAAAAGTGAAAACTATTTGTTGTTATTTTGCTGAATGGTTTGTGTCATGGTTATATTGAATCTATCTGTCAGGAATTGAAAGGAAAAGATGACCAGTATGTGAAGGACAGTAACATTAATATATATAATCTGTACATCAGGAATTGAAAGGAAAAGATGACCAGTATGTGAAGGACAGTAACATTAATATATATAATCTGTACATCAGGAATTGAAAGGAAAAGATGACCAGTATGTGAAGGACCTGAAGAAACAAGCTGAAGACATAGACCTGATGATCGAGAGAATGGAGGAACAAATAAAGGACCTCACTAAGGCCCTGCGTGAGGAGATGAAGGAGATAGAGGTATGTTGGTATACAGAGGCGTATACAGAGGCAAGATCATTCACCAACCATTCATCAGAATATTCTTAATCTTAAGCTCTAGTACTCAGATTTTGTTCACAAATATTCCTATGACCTTCAAAGATAAACAATTGTATGAAATTGTTATAAATTGGTATGTATCATATTTATACATAGCAGCTTGTTATGACTGTTACTCCTTTTAGCTCATATAGATATTTGTGATTGAAATTTGCATACTGGGGCTTAAGTCTAAGAATATTCTCAAGAATGGTTGATGAATTCAAGGCCCAGTATACTGTTGTATGTTTGGCCCATTGGTGTTTAATGTTGCTTTTAACAATCTTTCAGTCATATATATCACAACGGTGTCCACTTGCAGCACTTGATGATCAATTATATAGTGGTACCACACTGGATTACCATGGCGTATACACGATACGATTCCCCACCCAGTCACATTTTATTGACCCCGGGGCGACCAGTCCTAGCTCTACCCTATATATGATAATGTCAAGCAAGAGAACTACTTTTACCATTTTTATGAAGCCTTTGCTATGACCCTGTCGGGGATTGAACCCACGACCTCCTGCATGGCAGGCAGACACGGCAGCATCTAGAGAACATGAGTAGATCCATATAAAGGAAACATAATTATGTCATTCTCGTCATTAAAGGGTATACTAGAGTCCGCCATGGTCATCTTTCGGAAGGAAAAAATATAAAACTTTTAAATCTGTTATTTAAAACCCTGGCTTTAAGCATATCTTATTTGAAGGGATTAGGGTGATCTGGAAGTGACGTGATTCCAAATACAAATAAAACCAACATAGTATGCTTCAGTTCTATATGAAATGTGCACATGACCATGAGCTACTTGTTACCTTTGCTTTTATTAATTTTTATGAAAATGTTTGGTCTCTAAAACTCTATGACTTGGCAGGTTTGTGTTGTTATATCATCAGCGTTAATTCATTTCGGGTTCATATTGGTAGCAGTTGTACATATAATTCAATAAAAGTATGCAATCATAACACAAACAAAACATTATTATAGCCTTAAAGCATCATATGAACAAATATTAATAATTTACACAGCAAAAACTAACCGAGTTGTTGAGTTGTCCAGAATAAACTATTTCGTAAACAATAATTAAATCGGATTGATGGGGCCTTTATTATTTGAATGAGATTATGATGGGGTTATTTGTTTGTTTGTTTGAATGGTGGAATGGTGTTTTACATACTTTTAAGCACATGTTAGGCTATATATGATAGTCAGTTTGTTTGTAGTGGAGGCAAACCACCCCAGTTTTCCTGGGTAGAACCAGTAGTGTATACCTCCCGCCATCCGTAAGAATTAACACTTTCTAACATGACAAGTCTCCCAGTGAAATTCAACCCCACAGCAGTGGGAAGCGTCTTTACAATCGCGGCCATGGAAGCACTATGCTGGGTGTATTTGTAGTACTTGGTTGTCATCCTTGATTCACCAAATCGCCCCCAGTCCCTTTAAAGTTTGAAAATATTTCATTTAATACTTCCTGTTCCGTGTACAGATGGCGTTTGTTGGCGAGCGTAATGAGTTGATGGACCTGCACAGGAAGAAATGGGAGGAGCGCATGTTACATCGCAGAGAAAAGGAAGTAGAGTACATGAAAAATCGGGAGAAACGCGTCGAGGACTACGAGCACCAGCTACAGCATCTACGTGTCCAGGACGCGGAGGAATACAACATGGTGAAGATACGACTGGAGACAGACGTACAGGTAGTGTACTCAGCTGTACTCAGTCGCTATCAAAAACAACAAAATCAATACTTTAATGATCACAACAGACAGACGGAAAGATATTTTGAATTTGTATTTTAAAAACACATGGCTTTTTTCATTCCTCAAAAAATCAAGACCTTCAGCTATTTTTTTTACTCAATTTGTAAATTGGCACATCATACTTTCTCAAATAGTACAAGCCAAACAGTTTTATTTTCATCTGCTTAGCATAGCAGGCACTTGGGCATTTCTTTGTCCGTTGTCTGTCCGTCACACTTTAACCTACAACCTAACCTTGGCCATAATTTGAAAAGTATCTGACCTATATGTTCATGAAACTTCACACACATACCCAATGAATGTCGTTACACAAGTCCAATAACTCTGAAAAAGGAATTGTTGGGTTATGCTGGTGTGAGATTTAATTGAAATAAATGCCCTACATTCTCTTGATGGTGTTTCAGCTTCTGGAGCAGCAGTTGCAGCAGATGCGAGCCACGTATCAGCTGAATCAGGAGAAGCTTGAATACAACTTCCAGGTCCTCAAGAAGCGCGACGAGGAAAACACGATCACCAAGTCTCAACAGAAGCGGAAGATTACCAGGTATGTAGGAGGGTCAATGGGTGGGGTAATAGTCATTTCATACCCTTGTCAGAATTGTCTCCCTTGCATAGCTGTCTGAGATATATGACCAGGTCCAAACATTTGGAATACTGTGACTTTATGGGACTTGTCAAGTGGGAAAATTGATTCTTTTGGATGGCGGGAGGTATACAGTACTGTTCTAAAAACTGAATGCAAATATGGTATGTCGTAACGTGCTAAAAATGATGTAAACACCTTTCAAACAAATCAAATAATGGTGCATGCCCCTAAACCACTCTATTAAACAAACTAGGTCTTGTACATCGTTTGTAGTCCAGCTAAACCACTGACATGTGTGAATACTTATCTGCAAGTAAAATAAATTGTATTATCATTGAATTTTTGCTTGTTCAATGTTTTTTTGTGCTGGATGTATTTATAATATGTAATAGATCTATAGAGTATGGTCTTGTCAACTTGGTTGGTGTTTAAATTAACCAACAAAATGAGAAAATACTCTATTTGTTTTCTAGCATGTCCGTTTTCTAGCATGTCCATTTCATGTGTCTGCCATACTGTAACTTCCGATAAACTGATAGTTAGAGTATGATAATGCCATTTATTCTGAAAGGTGTTATTTTCAATTAAACGATTTACACCTGTGCAAATACAAAGGGAATTTCAGTGCTACTATATAGGGTTGATAAGTAATTCACCTCCTCATTAACTAATTATAGTCCCCCATTTACGTTAACATTTAAGTTTTTACTTTAATAGTGAAATTGGTTTGATGAAACATATCTCTATTTTTACAAAACAGAATTTATATTTAAGTATTTATGTAGCTTAGTATCAACATCAATATGTTGGTGAGCCAGTTTTACATAACTTAATGGTAATTGGCAAACTTCACTGGCCGTTCTGTATTGTATTGATATGTCAATGATATTTTACTGCTGGTATATTGTTACAAAAATTCTTATCAATGATGAAGGGGTATTATTTTTAAAATGGTTGTTAACACTTCATTTCTCACATGCCTTCATTTCTTTATCCGATCTTTGATGAACTTGTTGAGAATGTATTGGTAAACATGAAGCTTTTATAACTATACATAACTACAGAAGACAATACACAGTTCTGTTGAGCCCACTGTATGTATTCATCCGCATGGTATCTGAAAACTTTGTATAGACCCTGTATACCGTATAGCTATGTCTATGTACACTTGTATTTGCAGGTTACAAGATGTGTTGAATGGACTGCGAATCAAGTGCGCTAAGCAAGAAAAAACATACAGAGATGAGAATGCACAGCTCTCAGAGGATTACAAGAGAATCACAGAACAGTTCAGAGATCTGCAGAAGAAATCCAGGTAAGCATGGTACCCTCATGTGATGTGACCATGGTACCCAGTTCTGATGTAACCATGGTACCTGGTTGTGTTGTAAACATGGTACCCAGTTGTGATGTAACCATGGTACCCAATTGTGTAACCATGGTACACGGTCGAGATGTAACCATGGTACCTGGTTGTGTTGTAAACGTGGTACCCAGTGAGTTGTAATGTTACCATGGTACCCAGTTGTGATGGAACCATGGTACCCAGTTGTGATGTAACCATGGTACCCAATTGTGATGTAACCATCGACTTCAGATATGTATCAAAATGTAGGTCACCGTTATTGACCTTGGCTTTGATATCTTTTTACTTTGACAGGGTCACTTGACATGCCAGCAATGGTCATCTAGTCATCAGAAACATGTCACATATGTTTATCCTACCGTTACCATTTTTCAGACATTTCATGCAAGCTGATGCCAACAAGTTCCATGACGTTTGGTGTATGAACGAGGAGGAATGCAAGGATCTGGTTTACAGCATCCTGGAGGCCAACAGAACCACACATGCACAGCAGATGGGCCTCGACCTCGTATCAAATGATTTGTAAGTATATATATTTGTATATTTGCAAGGATCTGGTTTCCAGCATTCTGGAGATCAGTCAAACGACACATGCTCTGTAGACCTGATACCAAATGATTTGCAAGTATAATCGGTTCCAAGTATATATGTTTGTGAGGATCTGGTTTCCAGCATTCTGGAGATCAGTCAAATGACACATGCTCTGTAGACCTGATACCAAATGATTTGCAAGTATAATCGGCTCCAAGTATATATGTTTGTGAGGATCTGGTTTCCAACATTCTGGAGACCAACCAAACCACACATGCTCTGTAGACCTGGTACCAGATGATTTGTAACTACATTTATATATATTTGAGAGGATCTGGTTTCCGGCATTCTGGGGACCAACAGAACCACACTTGCAGAGCAGATGGGCCTCGACCTGGTACCAAATGATTTGTAAGTATGTATATTTGCGAGGATCTGGTTACCAGCATTTTGAAGTCCAACCAAACCACACATGCTCTGTAGACCGGGAACCAAATGACTTGTAAGTATATATATTTGTGAGGATCTGGCTTCCAGCATTCTGTGGACCAACAGAAACACACTTGCAGAGCAGATGAGCCTCGACCTGATACCAAATGGTTTGTAAGTATGTATATTTACGAGGATTTGGTTTCCAGCATTCTGGAGACCATCAGAACCAAACATGCTCTGTAGGCCTGGTACCCAATGATCTGTAAGTATATAAACCAGTGTAGCCTATAAACCACACAGTCATGTAGAGCAGCTTGCATGATCTGGCTGTTCAATGTAACCCAGTGTAGCAATATACTCACCTCTATTGTTTGGGGCGCTTGTTTCAGCCAAAGTTTTTTTTTGAATTTTCAGACAAAATGAAATTCATGGCTAAATAAGTTATATATCAGTTAAACAGACATTTTCAGTGGTAAATAAAAATACCTTACTTTTCAAAATCGGTTGAGAAATAAAAAATTCATGCACGAAAGCTCTTTTTGGAGGGGCATTTTCAATGCAAAATTCTGCTGTGCAAAATTCTGCTGCATGAAAATTTTGAAAAACACTTATTTTTAGAATTTTTATCTGATATGGTTTTAAATTGTTGGATATTCGTACAATTAAGACAACCTGAAAGTTTTATTGCAAAATATGAAGGCTAATTGAAGTTATATGAAATGTCTTAATTTTCTGATGTCCCATCAACAAGGAATTTACATGTGAAAAGCACCATCAAAAACTCATTTGGGCTGTAAAATATTCATTTCTTAACCGATTTTCAAAACTAAAGTATTTTTTATTTACCACTAAAAATACCAGTTCTAATGATATATAAAATGATATATAATTGATGTACGTATTATTTAAATTGCTG